>OMNM01043841.1:0-21484 GCA_900302745.1 Parablennius parvicornis
TTTATTTATGGACAGGCTACTTTCTCGCTGACTAAGCTGTACTGTACACACAGAGAGAGAGAGAGAGAGAGAGAGAGAGAGAGAGAGAGAGAGAGAGAGAGAGAGAGAGAGAGAGCGAGAGAAAAGAGAGTCACTGTGTCTGGAGTGACCTTCGGGGATGAGTCTCACCAACCTTTCTGCATTCCTTCCCCACTTTTAAATAGACTGGAGAGGTGAAGGCTTTTCAACAGAGCTGTGTCTCTTGCAGTCCTGGATATACTGTGGTGTATTCCTGTTAATGACCTTTTATGTTCCCACTGCTTGTCATGGAAGAACCTTTTCACAGGTCTTTGGGGATAAAATAACTTGTTCATATTTATTAAATGCAACTCAGCGATACCGCAGAATAATCCAGGGGAATTACACTTCCTTGTGTATAATATTTAGCAAGCAGACTTCTGTTGGATGCAATTGTGAAACATCACGTTTTCAAAGTGTTATATTACAGATGTTACAGCAGGGATATTCACTTTTGTGGGTGGTGGACATTTGGTTTAAGTCTTTGATTCAACAAACATGACTGCTTTTGGCTCCTCTGTTATTTTTACAGAGGTTGTGTAGACAGAGGTGAAGGATTTATGCTCTCAGTAGCCACAGATCAGAACACAGGGTAGGAAGCATCTCAACATCCTTCCTTTTTTTCCTGTACTGTCATTTGGTATTTTCATCATTCTCTCATTCTGATTTGTTCATGCCAATATGTTGTATTACTTTCAAAACATTAATTTCTCTCTCATCCTCACATCAGGCCTGCTTTTTTCTGTATATGATAGTATTGTCATAGAGATATTTATATAACTTATTATTTAAATGGATATTTGGTCTTGAGGCAACACGTATGATCAAAAAACAAAAACAAAAAAACTGTTGAATTATGTTGTCCATCAGTAGGTCAGCAGTGGTTTGAAGCTGTTTGTGTTTGCACAGTAGTATGATTCCAGAGCATTTCACACTTTTTACAGGCTCTCAGAAAGGTGGGACCTCTTGGTATGAACTGACACATTTCTCAAAGCAGTTTTAGTGGACAGTTCCTCGAACAAAGCCTCCATCTCTCCATCCTATTGCCACTATATAGTATATTGTCATCATTGCAGTAGATAACAGAATAAATAGATAAAAGATTAATCATACCATTAATCCTGATGTTACTTTAAGATGTTTAGGCTTCTTTTAAATAACTCTCCACAAAATACTCTTTTGTTGTTCGACAAGATTTCAATAAAGTGTTGGCCTCCGTTCACATTGAAGTGACAAGTTTTTGAGTTGTTTATATTGTTATTTACTATCCTATACACAATGTGAAAACCTTGAGCTGTGGAGAGGTCCTGGTAACGATGCCACCAGCCGTCAGTGTCAACATTGTAACATATTTTCTGAGTGTTTTAATTCTCTCTGTGAATACTACTGAAAAAGGACATATGTGCAGAGCCAGTTCTCAGCAGTGTTTACAAAGTTTTGACAGACAAAGAACAGATTTTTCTATGTTGTACGGTAACACCAAAACATACAATGTCACAACACAATAAGTTGTTTGTAGTCCGATATATTTAAGAGCCAGACCAAGAAAAGTGCCGTTTATGGATATTTGTTGGGAGCTATTTTTCAAATGAAGCTTACTCTGATTAGTTTGAAGAAGCTGTACCGCCTCCTCGTGGGTGAGGTAAGAAACTACATGTGTGTCCATGTTCCACTTGCTTCCTTTCATGTGTGTTTCAAGTGGGACGTATTTCAGGGTGACACACCAGTCGACTGTCATTTATCAAGGTGGGCTTCTGTGTTTTTACTCTTTTAAAGTCTACTTTTTCAATTGCAGCGTGACATTAAGGTCGATTACAAAGTACAAGGTGTTTTATTATCCCACCGAGCATTTTTAGGTTTATTATACATCCTTTATACGTCTAAATGTTCCTTAGACGTCTAGTCTAAAATTGGTCTGCCTGGGGTATAGAACGTTTTTTAGACGTCTAAATGTAGACTAGACGTATAATAGACGTCTAAACAACGTGTATACATAGACATCTTAGAGGTTTAAATAACGTAAAAAAGACGTCCAAATTTAGACATCTAAATTTTAGAAGTTCATGCATGCACCAAATACAAACGCAGGTATAGACTTAGACGTTTAGACGTCTAATAGAGGTCGAGTGTAAATTTAGACGTCTAAAAAAACTTTCATTTCTATACCACTGTTAGACCATTTTTAGACTAGACGTCTGAAAGACCCCCCCCAAAAAATTGTCAGTATTTTAATAAATTGACAAAATATCAATGAATATTTTCATAAACATCCAATACAATGGTGATAATTTCTCAATTATGAAACTATTCTAAAGTAACACTTGAATAACCAAAAAAGTACTGTAGACCCAGATTCTCTACAACGATACCAAACTTTACCCTCAATGCTACCTTGATACATGTACTACCAGGACATTCTGATTATTTTGCCTATGTTTCTCTTTGCGGACCTTTTACATTACATTCTTACTCTGATGTCATGCTTATTCATAATTTAGCACAAATCTACAATCGGTAATGATCAGTCCACTGTAATTGCAATCACAGTACATTTTTCATTCAGAATATAATCATTACAATCACGGAGTGGGCATAATTTTTCTGAATCATCGAAAATTTTTTAAAACAAACTGAACACAAAAGTATAAAGTAATAACGTAAACAAATCTTTTTGTGATACAAACTGATAGAACTCTACTATTAACAAATGTTAATTTACAAATTATTTTTCAACATGGTGAGGTTCTGGGCCTCCTGGCCTCCTTGCTGAATTACTGCTGATTGCTCAATTAACCACTGAAACAAATAATACTTTTGTACTTGTTAAATTCCTGGCAAAAAAGGTAGGTGGAACTTATGCAGGAATTTTTGTAAGATTGACGAAATTAAATAGTAAAATGTTTGGAAAATAGCCTCACTAGAAGCTTTTAACATTGGCAACAGAGAGAGCAGGCCCTTAATTACGTTCATGAAAACACATTTGAAAGAAAAACGAACAAAACCACAGAACGCCAAGTTTAGCTGTGTCATTTTAGATCGACGGCTTCCAGTTAGACGGTAGTGGTTTTTTCCGTGGTAGTCGCTTCCATGGTAGACATTTTCCGGATTGACGTGGTGCGGCTCTGCGGGGGACCACTGCCTGCTTCTGCACTGGATCTGCATGTGCAGGCAGCTCCAGCGAGGGACCGCCGCCTCTGGACCGCTGCCTGCCCGTGCACACCTGCATTATGTCTATCCGGAAAACATATCAAAGAATCGTCTGTCCAGGCTGAAATTGCAGCACTGACTAGTCGATGCTGTTGGGCCCAGGTGGCGCATGCTGACTAAGCTAGCAACAAGTGATCCCTCATGCTAGCAACCAACACACTAGGCCTACATGTAAGCAAATGCTAAACAGATGCATGACAGTGAAAGGATCGTGTCTAATTGCATCAGCAATATTGCAAAACTAAACATTTTTTCATATGCCCTTCGGCACCCACCTCTTTTTAGAAGAAAGTGACAATTCTTGAGCTCAGTCCAATGGAAGCGGTTGAGTGTGTTGTGCACAGGTACTCTACAGCCGGAAGTTGCGTATAGTGCACAAGGTGAAGCCGTTTTCATGTTATGGTCGTACGATCTCCATATGGATGTG
Organism: Parablennius parvicornis; assembly: GCA_900302745.1. NCBI lineage: Eukaryota > Metazoa > Chordata > Actinopteri > Blenniiformes > Blenniidae > Parablennius > Parablennius parvicornis. Next base: position 3,692 of record OMNM01043841.1, read on the forward strand.
AAGCAGGGGTCTTGCAGAGCTACCAAAAAGCTTTTAGTTTTTGATCTCGTGACCTTGTGGCTATGCCAATAACTTTTATCACGGACTACTTCGCACTGAGCGGAAGCAGATTATGCCTGGAAGTGGTTGCATGGTCCGTCACATGAGCGTGGTATACCATTAAGCGCTTTCTCCCACAGCAGTGTTATACACGGTGCGTGATATTAGACGTCTATGTCTAAACTATACTTTATAACGATTATGACTATTAAAATTAGTTTAGTCCGATATTTAGAGATCAGTTCGGCAATGTGCAGTTATTACTTTAAACTACTGATTAATGGATTCAATTAAATTCCAATCCAACTTTATTTGTTAGGCACTTTAAAAAACAACTACAGCTGACCAAAGTGCTGTACAGAACAAAAATAAAATACATAACAGCTCACATGAGGTAAAAACTACATTGGAAACATAAAAACAAGTTAAAGGACATAAAACATGCAATACAAAAATAAATTTAAGGAGTAAATGTCTTGATTCGGCCTGTATTTAAACATTGAAATGCAGTTGAGATTAAGACGTCTGAATCTCGGCCATACCTACACTATACTGTATATCGCACAATAGTTATTGAATAATGGATTAAAGTGCAGTGTCTAAATTCTGTCTTAAAGTAGACGGAATCTAAATGGTTGAAATTAGGTCTACAAAATAACTAGACGTCTAATATCCATCTAATACCCAGTGGAATGAATGTTTGGTAGTTTGCAACTCATATGCAAGATGACGATTGTAGGCTGTATGAATGCTTTTCTTCTTAAATTAACTTAAAATACAACGATATAACAGTACGGTGTAGTAGTGTCGTGAGAAACCCTGATCTGAAGTATTAGCTTCCAGAATTTGTGCGCATTAATCTACAACCAATTTAATGGCTCTTTCAAGGGAATCAAAAATTTCAAAATGGTCTTTTTGGTGCATATATAATACCAGTTGCTGTGAGAAAGCCACAAGCTGATATATGACTCTAATGAGAAAGAGAGAAAAAAACCAAATTTGATGTTCTTCTTTGTTGTAACAATGTGTTGTTCTTCACTTTTCACACTGTTTGTTAAAAGAATACATTGTTTAATGTCCAAATTGTCTTCAGAACACCAAACCCCAGCTTGAAAAAAATAAAATCCATATTATGCATCATAAGTAAATCTATTGAGGAAACAATAACTCCTCTCATTCACACTGCTCTAAACAGAACTTCTGCTAAGTATTCCTATCCTTCATCTCTTTGGTTGAAGCTTCAAATAGAAGCAAAATATATTTTTTCTTCATTTCTCTATTTCTTTGCAGCAGGATGGTCCTGTGTATAATGAGACAGCAGCTTCTGAAGAGCAGCAGCTGCTGTGGATCCTGGCTCAGGTAACACAGCTCTTTATCAATATGTTAGTGGAATGTAATAAAGTCATAAATAAGGGGACTTCTAATCTACTTCGGATGAACTCAACCTACAAAGTTAAAGTCCCTAAAGGTGACATCACATTGTTGTAAACAGCTACAATGATCCCGAATCAAAGGCTATATATCCTTATGCCGTACAATTGTTTGTCTAGCACGGTACGACGAGCTCTTCAGTCGTGTTCTATTTATAGAGGCATATTATAGAGGCAGTTGCGATCAGTGTCGTGAGGACTACTTAAATTTGTGAGACGTTCTGTAAGACGTAGTTTTCACATGCCTCCCATGGCCTCTTATAACAAGTGTAAGCCTGTTATGTATGTTCACTAAATCCCGCAGACTAATTTTAATAGTTTCAGGGCTTCAGATCCTACATTTTATTGAATGCAGTTACTTTCTGTGCAGCATTTGCATGTTCTCCCTCTGAAGATTTTCTGGAGATACTGCTGTTTCCTCTTACAGTGTAAAAACATGCATTTGAAGTTAATTAGTGACTCAAAATTTTCCAAGTGTGACTGAAAATAGTTTCATCCCCCTGTGACCGTGAACAGGACAAAGCTGTATAGAAAATGGATGGATGGATGAATGCTGGTGCTCTCATTTACTACTGTGTAGTAAAAATCATCAACTTTAACTGTTAATACTTACTTTACTAACCTAAAATTTTCAGAAAACATATTCCATTGTTTCTGACTTGGCATTCATGCACTGTATAAACTGTGATGCTCCCAGGCTGCTGCAGAGAAAGAGCAGTGGCTGTGTGTACTCCAGTGTTCATGGCTTCAATAAGGAGGAGATCCGGGAGAAGCTGCAGGCCTTTCCTGGAGGCTCTATAGATCTGCTGAAACAGGACTCTGGTGTAGCTGTGCTGACCATTAACAACCCCTCTCGCATGAACGCTCTCTCTGGTAAGGTCACTGTTTGTTTAATGCTACATGTTTTTAGTGGCCACACCGATTTTTTTTCAGATGAGAGCTTAATGTTACATTGTCAATCCCACTCTCAAGTGAACATTACATTCCTCCCAGGCAGCATGATGGTGGATCTAGACGAAAGGATGACTGAGCTGGAGAACTGGACGGATGGCAAAGGACTCATTGTTCAGGGTGCTGCAGCAACTTTCTGCTCGGGATCAGACCTCAATGCTGTCCGGGCAATATCGAACCCAGAGGTTTCACACATTATGAATTATTTACTGTAAAACACAAACAGCCTGCCTCCAGGCCTTCCTCTCCTCTTGCTTGACTGTCTCTTTCACATGGTGCTTTTAACACAGTGCTTCTCATTCTTTACAGGATGGGATGAAAATGTGCATGTTTATGCAGAATGTTCTCACAAGGCTGCTAAGGTAAAAGTTTTCGGCTTCCAGACTGGATATTAAGGAGTCTAAGTGTTATATAATCCTCACCGGAGTCACTTACAGATTATTTTCTCGGTGCAGGCTGCCTCTTGTCTCTGTTGCTGTGGTAGAGGGAAGAGCACTGGGAGGAGGCGCAGAGCTCACCACTGCCTGTGATTTCAGGTAGTGTTTTCAAATTAGTCATTAAAGGATTGACAACTTTTTTTTTTTTTTTCCCATCATCAGTAACGTGTATGTTGTCTTGTCTCACAGATTGATGGCGTCAGACAGTGTCATCCAGTTTGTTCACAAACATATGGGCTTGGTCCCGGGCTGGGGCGGCGCCTCACGACTTGTTGGCATCGTAGGAAGCCAGGCAGCGCTGAGGCTGCTGGGAGGTGCTTTAAAAGTGGACTCTGAACTTGGGCTGCGCATCGGACTGGCAGATGAAGTGCTGGACGATAAGGCAGGTGCAGAAATGTGCCTACAGCAAGCTGAAAACTGGCTCAGTCGCTACACCAGAGGACCTGCCCCAGTGATCCAGGCTGTGAAGAAGGTGGTGATATCAGGGAGAGAGCTTCCTCTGTCAGAAGCTCTGAGGACTGAAAAGGATGTTTTTGGGACCGTTTGGGGAGGTCCAGCCAACCTACAGGCTCTGACCAAAAGCCCCAAACACAAGTAAACTGCTTTTAGTGCCTTTTTTCACTCCAAGAGCTCCTTGGGTCGGCAAGTGGGAACTGAAATGTTTTGTTGTGATCACAGAGCTGCTGCAGCACCTTTGAAAGAGAAAGGTCATTGGACACACTGTCTACCTTTGGGTGATCAGTGTTTTTGTTGTTTTTTTTTTAAAATAAACTGAACACTAGTTATCTCAACAAACCACACTGCGGTACATCTTGAACTTAAGTCTTGTTTGCTGATGTGTACATGCACCCGATAAATGACAACTAATATTTCTCGATAACCAACTTATAAATAAAAATACAATGAATATCCATTTGAAGTTCCTGTTTACAAATGACAGTGATACTGCACGATACAAAAGACTGTTTCTGGTCCCATGATTATGGTGATAATCAGATAATTCAAGACCAACGTTGATCTGAAGATGAGACACTGATGTGTATATAATGTGCAGGTTTCAGCAGTTGACTGCAGGAATGACAGAAACACTGCATTGTGTCAGTCCCTCCCATGCTCATGATGTCATCATAACCTTGATCATCACCTCAGCTTGTTTTTTTTGTACCGAGAGATTTTTTTTTTTTTTTTTTTTTTTTTACCATAAGAGGATTGTCCGACTGATCTTCAGGTCTCTGCTTTATAGCTCTCAAGGCTCCATTGAAAGCCACTAATTTGGACATTACAAAAACATAAGTGTACAGAGAGAGACGAGGGGAAACAGTTAATGTCCCTGGAGGCTGCCGGGCCTTGTTAGCTTTCAGGGGTTATGTTTCCTGGATAGAAACTCAGTTGGAGTGTTCACACCTTCTGTGGTGAGAATATATAAAACACCTTCAAGGTGAAAGAAGGGAAGAGATGGCATAAACACATGAAAATGGCTTCTCTTCAAGTTCTACTTGGGACAGCAAAAAAAGAAAACAACTTACTATCAGAGTAAAAAAGAAAAAAAAAGTAAAAAAAAGTCCAAAATTACCCAGAGATTGAGACAAGCACACGAATCTCCATTTAGGATGATGAAATGAGTTTATTCTTAAATTACAAACCATAACAAAAAGTTTCCAGGCAAGAAAAAAAAAAAAAAAAGTTACACAAACTTTATTCTTCAGGTTGGAAAATCTAAAACTGAGCTGATGATATAAGCTTGTAAGAAATATAAAAAAAATAACAACTTAAAATTTCCACAGGTGAGCCAACAGGGATGGCATCTCTTACTCCTTCAGAAATTATAAGAGGACCCATAAGAAATGCACAAAAACAAAGTAAAAAATATTTAGTTAAACTGAACACATCAATTTTTTCCAGACCTGCCAGCCAGCATCACTTTGATAGCTCTCTCTCTCTTTAAACACCAACAATTCACGAAACTTTAGGAACACACCAATTGAAAATACTTTAGAGGGACTACGAGAATATTAATGAGGCCTCAACGGGTTTCAAGATGAAAACACAGATTTCACAATAAAATCCAAATCATTTAAAGCTAGGGAACGCTAAAACAATCTGATATGTGCACATCTATTTAAGACGGGGCTCTAAGTCATTTAGAATTTGCAAAAACTGCAGAAAACCTGAAGCCTTATGATCTCCTGAATTAAAACTATGTTAAATATCAAGCATGAATTTTAAAGACCCACACATTGTAAGAATGTCACGGACTGTTTCTATTACCTTTCCTTTTTTTTTTAAAAATTACTTAAATTTCATCAAAGCAGAATCAGCTCTACTCTTCCCAAAAGTTAGTGTTTAACAATAACAATTTAAAAGGAAAGGCCATATAATCCAGGAAATTATTTAAGTATGTTGGGAGTAGGGGAAAAATGTATTAAGGATTAAATTCTGTGTCAAGAGTTATCGGATTACTTCAGCTTGAATGAGCCCTGTTCTGCGTGCTAAGTTAGCTGAGAGAGTTAAAGTGATGGTAATAAAGTGGCCGTTCATGATAATGGCTCAGTTCCAACTCCAGGAGTGAAATCCTCATTATGCTTTCATTCACTACACATCCAAGTTGGTCTGGCACTCCCAGACGCCCTCTGGGTGTCACAGAAGAAATGTAAACAACGCAAGCAGCTGGGCTTGGCAGAAGCAGGATGTTGAGTCAACTCTACCTTTGAATATAAAATACTTAAAATGAAGACTTGATACACCTGAACACCACAGTGAGTGTGTTAAACATCTTTCACATGTTGCGCTGAATAAGATAATATTGGATTTCTTGGCTCACAACAACACTGTTTGCTGATCTGTGCCTCCTCTTTCAGTCTGAGAACGGTCACTTCCAGTGTATCAACACGAATACCTGCTGACTGTGTGGATCAGTATCTGATGAACCAACTGAGGCACCAAAAATGAAGAAAACATGGCTTTGTTTGTTATTGAATGCGCTTGATGCCTCCTCCGAACCAAGCAATACACCCACACCCAGTCTGTGACTGAGTGAACGTCAGCATAAAGTGAGGAATTAATTAATGGAAGCGAACGGAGCCATTTAGTGATGACGAATTAATGATCACTTCACACTTCAGTCACTGTACACTGGCCATCAGGCATTCTGGACCTTCCGCTGCTACTGGATGAAGAGGAGGGAGAGGTGGACGCTGCACGAGCAGTGGCTCTGTCCTCTGGATTCAGTCTTTGTCTCTGTGGCCCGTCTGCCAGGGGCTCCACACGCTCTCCATCGCCCCGTTCCTCTTCTTCGTCCTCCTCTTCCTCATCGTCGCTCCAGTCTCCGGATCCAGACTCGTCCACAGAGGTGTGAGGGTCGGAGGACCTGGAGGGTGAGGCCTCCTCCTCGTCATCTTCTTCCTCTCCTTCTCCAGTCTCAGAGCGCTCATGAGAAGGTGTGGGTCTGGGGCTGATTTGCAGCTGAGAGAGGGCGTCCTCGAGAGACGGGCTTGTGCTGGGGCCAGGCTGACCCCCAAGGTTAATGGGAGGCCTGGAAGTAACTGAAGGGGCTGTTACAGTAGAAGAGATGCCTGTGATCTGTTGCTGGATACCTGCTACTGTAGTATCAGCCCCGTCAGCAGAGTTTTCTCGACTTGCCCCAGTCACACCGTCAGCGTCCAAACGCAGTCCTGCCACTCCCTTCTTGGGAATATCCAAAATGTCCCTTTTCATCTTTCGTCTGCGACCGTGCTCGTTGCGCCTATACTGCACCATGTTCTCCAAATCGGCTACGTACAAAAAGCCAGCAATCAGCATCTCAGCCGTTTTCTTGCCCTTTGAGAAAGCGTCCTCCAGCTCACGGCTGGTTCGCTCATCATATTGCCACCAACCATTACGCCCCTCGTAATACCAGGCGTGATCGCTTGTTGCCCCGCCGCGACCCCCTGCAGACGCTTTCAGCTCCTCCGGCGAGAGTAGTGTGGGCCTTTCCAGGAAGTCATCCGGCACCTCCTGTCGGCACAGAGCACACCGTTTGCTCTGCCAGGACGCTCCCTTCACACACAGGAAACAGAAGACGTGGTGGCACGGCAGCTGGACTGGGTGGACGCAGCTCTGCAGGCAAATGGCACACTCTGGTACAGACAGGGCTGGGGAGGAGTTGCTGGAGCCAGAGCAGGAGGATTCTGCGCTGTTCCCACTTCCACTATTGCTGCCTTTTTTACTGGATGGAAGGGAGTTCACAGAGTGGTCTACTTCTCCACAACTAGCCATCCTGTAGAACTGGAAAAAAAAGGGGACAATTTCCCCCCCCCCAAAAAAATCAATAACATAAACTTATTGGTATTATTGTGTATTTCACTGGTTTTTATGATTGCACATCATTTAAGATACTTTGTAGATAAATTACATTTGCCCAGTGTTTCATTGAACATTCAGATGTAATCCAGTACAACAATTTCTACAATGTTTACCTTTTTAAAATGTGAAAAAGCTTTGTTTTGCTCAAGATCTTATGGATTATGTAGCAGAATTAAATGACATATTCACAAGCAGATACAGTAAAACTGTTGTAGAGGATCACATCAGGAACACATGCATCTAATGAGGACAGTTGGTGGATAAATGTGCCTTTACTTTCACACAAAGCAAACACGGTATTTGATGCTTACTCAAAGTAGCTTCAGTGGTGTTGTATCATTAGGAGAGCTGTTGGATCTTCAATCGTCCCACTGCATCAAGAAAACAAGTGGATGATAAGACTTTCTGGTCTCACAATAGGGAACCTTTCATTGTTGCTGCAGCAGGGGACGGTAATAAAGAACACAAACAATGTTGGGTATGTGAGGGCTGCTGTTGTTGGGAGCAGTGCTGCTTATTTGTAGCTTTAGCAATGTTATGGAAATAATTCCTGACGTAAACATCCTAAATGACCTGGGAGTCTCAAGTGAACACAGATTATTGAGGTAAATTGACGTAATTCTGACTGAAATGTAAGAGGCCGCTTTGCTGTCAAACAAAGGGCTTCTCTGTTCACGATCGTGCCACAATCAGTTAACCGAGTCAGCTGTTACAAGTTTGCTCTGACTGGAGCCAGATGCCCTCCGGTAGAGGAAGCTAACACCGGAGTCCCATCCACGGCTAACGGTACACAGTCCAAAACAACTTGTTAAACAGACGCTGAAACGCACAACATCCGCCCCAAAGCGGGGCGTTTGTTGTTGCTACCACAAGAGCACACACACACGAGACCAACCATTCGGCTGTTGAAGGAATACATCTATTATTATTAAACAGAATACCGAAAAACAAAGAGAACCTGTTGTGGTGAGCGGACGCTGGCTATTCCGTGGGAAGCGCTCCAATTCCAGCAAATAGACGCAGTTCATCTGACGGCGCTAGCTTATTTTAGCAGTGGCGACATAAACAGTCGTGAAAAGCATTTCTCCACGACAAAAATGGTACGAAGGCTGTATACGTACCGTTCCGCTGGATCTGGTTCACTGTCACGATACGTATGACTGCATTTATGACCGATGCTAATTTAGCGACTTCCAGTGTTAACTGGCTTTGTTTTCCTCAGAAAAGAGAAGCAGAGGATAAAGGCGAATACGTAACTGTGCGTAGTGACGCAGCAGACGTAAAATGGCACGACCTCTCTCTCTTATACGCATGCGCTTGGAGGCGTCTTCCTGTTCGCTCGTGGCTAGTAGAGGACGTTGGTGTCACAGAAGAGAGGGGCTCGTCAGGTTTCCTTATTTCAACCAAATCTACAGAAAACAGAACAGCAGAGAACATGTTTTCCCGCGCCGTCAGACCCACCGTCAGCCTCGCCAGGAGCCTGTCCACCTCCTCGCAGAACAACGCCAAGGTGGCGGTCCTCGGGGCTTCAGGCGGCATAGGCCAGCCGCTGTCTCTGCTGCTTAAGAACAGCCCCCTGGTGAGTAATCTCTCCCTCTACGATATCGCCCACACGCCCGGTGTGGCGGCGGACCTCAGCCACATCGAGACGAGGGCCCATGTGACCGGCTTCATGGGACCCGACCAGCTCGACGCAGCTCTGCAGGGCTGCGAGGTTGTGGTTATTCCCGCCGGTGTGCCCAGGAAACCCGGAATGACCCGCGACGACCTCTTCAACACCAACGCCACCATCGTAGCCACCTTGGCCGACGCCTGCGCCCGCAACTGCCCTGAGGCCATGATCTGCATTATCGCCAACCCTGTCAACTCCACCATCCCCATTACCTCAGAGGTCATGAAGAAGCACGGCGTCTACAACCCCAACAAAGTTTTCGGTGTCACAACCTTGGACATTGTCAGAGCGAACACCTTCGTGGCAGAGCTTAAAGGTCTTGACCCAGCTCGTGTCAACGTGCCGGTCATTGGAGGTCACGCTGGAAAGACCATCATCCCCCTCATTTCCCAGTGCACACCCAAAGTGGAGTTCCCTGCCGACCAGCTGTCCGCTCTGACCGGCAGGATCCAGGAGGCTGGCACTGAGGTGGTGAAGGCCAAGGCTGGAGCTGGATCTGCCACCCTGTCAATGGCTTATGCTGGCGCCCGGTTCACCTTCTCTGTGCTGGATGCCATCAATGGAAAGGAGGGAGTTGTGGAGTGCGCCTTTGTCAGGTCTGAGGAGACAGAGTGCAAGTACTTCTCCACACCTCTCCTCCTGGGCAAGAACGGCATCGAGAAGAACCTGGGTCTGGGCAAGCTGACCGCCTTTGAGGAGAAGCTGGTTGCTGATGCTATTGGAGAGCTGAAGGGTTCCATCAAGAAGGGCGAGGACTTTGTGGCCAACATGAAGTGAACAGGGGACATTTATTTAGTCAAAAACAGCGACTGTGATTGACGATTTGGTCCGTCTTAAGATAAAAAGCATCAGGGTAAATCTGGAGATCTGTCAGTGTTTCCTCTTTCATTTATGTTAAAGCGGTAGAATCAATTCGACTCAAAAATACTGTTTTTGGTCTTTTTCTGCTTTATTTTCCTTACATTTACAAACCTGGCTTCATCTGACACCTGTGGTTTGTGTACATACTGTACTGTGACTTCTACGTTTTGCAAATCTTAAAATGTCTCCTATATTTTCATGTACAGTCTGAGAATTCTCTGCTGAATTATGGAGGAAATATTGTATTGCCCATTGATGTGGATGCAGTAGATGTTGTTCAATGAGCTAAAATACTCACTCCACCAATAAACAGATTAGCTTTAAATTGTTTCTTTCTCACTCTTGATTTTCAAATTATTGCTGCGACACTGAAATGATTTATTCAGAGACACCAGTGACTGATAGTCAAGAATAGTCCAGCCATTTTGTAAACCTGTTTTGCTTTTGTTGGCTTCACAGGAGCTGAAGCCAATTCAAGCTGACAGGAAGCAAAGTCCAAGTTATATCGCTTCCAGGCAGTCAGTATCGAACCTTTTGCAGGGCCATTACAAAAAGACACTGATACACATCTGTCATGATCAAGAGTAATTAATTACATAATATAGGTGGGTTGTGCTGTGGAGCTTTTGCACGTACAGAGAGAACGTGCAACCTTGACACAGGAAAGCCTTGGTTTGACTTACTAAATCAGATCAGATTGAAAATTAGCCTAAATTTTAACAAGCTGAATGTGGTGAACTATCAAAACAACTCTGGATTAGTTCAATATGCACAAGTGAGTCAGTAATTGTACACTTGAAGTAAGGAAAGACACTTGAATGTGAAGTTTTGCATCATGTTGATACTGGTCATCACTTCTTTGTAGTGGCATCAAACAGAACTTAACCATAAAACAGTGAACCTGTATGACATATTGATATTGCAGAGACCTACTTTTACTCCATATTTCCAGTGTGACAAAGTGACGTATTACCTAAAGTAATTCTGATCAGAGAGCTGCAAACATGCCATCCTTGCTAAATGGCCAAATTGATATGAAGCACATGATTACCTTCTCAGGGTCACAATCCATTCCCTCCAGGGTAAAAGCATAGGACTTAACAGTTTATTGCAAATAGGTGCTAAGGTCCACTCTGTTCTGTCAGAAGAGCAGGTGTTTTGATGAAGAATGAAAAGATCAAGGTAAATAAGTCATATCAGACACAAATACAAACCCAATATAGTTTTATTTGACATACAGGTGTTTTTGGTTCCTAGTCAAAAGAGCGTTATTAAGAGCACAGAATCCATTTACATAAAAGAAACACCAGTGATAGATTAGATTTGTCACTTATCTGGATGAGATTACCTTGTGTCCAAGATGTACAAAACATGTTTTTTTGAGTTGAAATTCACAGGATGCAGGTGCCCCCGCAATCTGTCAACTGTAGTGACTGTGAAGATGTCACAAAATGACCAAGATTCACATAATTTCTCTCTCTTGACAAGTTCCGCACCAAATAAAGAGATCTAAAGCACAGAAACAACAATAAACAATTGTTCTACATATTGCTCTAAAATCTACATTCAAAAACCAAGATGCGCAATGTTGTACCAGAGCCCCATTAAATAACCATATCAACAAGCACATAACACCTTTGTCTTTCAGTCTAATAGTTTTCCACACATTTACAGACAGTTCTCGCTCTGTTCTTCAGTCCCAACAGCAGTCTCGGCAGTGTCTCCTGCTCTTTTTCAGGTGAGACACCCTCAGCGGTGGAAGTGAACAAATTGAGGCGACAGGGTAGGGGAAAAAAAAGACTTTCTCAAGTCATTAGTGGCCCAAAGCTTTGTGGCTGAATGTGCCCCATCCCGCTTGTGCATAAACAGTATATTCAAATCATACAGGTAGCAGCAACACCCCTGCAGAGAGGGGTAGTGGGGTCAAACAGTGGGTGAGGGCAGGGAGATTGGAGGATAACAAGGGCAACCTGGGGAATCATCAGACCTTGCTCCAGGTATTACTGTACAAGACTTTCGTCAGGGGAAAGCGGCTCTGTGAAGTGGCCTCTGCGGTGCCTGTGCTCCGTTTTGTTCCTGTTATCAGAGTCCTCGCGTTCACCTGTGTCTCTCTCCTTTTCTTGCTCCCTATCCCTCTTCCTCTCCCGTCTCCCCTCCTGATTCTCCTTGTCTTTTCTGTTGTTCCGATTTCTCCGCTCTCTCCGATCATTCTTCCTGCGTCCACCTGAAAAATAAGGAAAATAGTTGTTTGTGTGATCTTTCTCTTAAGGCAGGATTTAGTGAAAAACACGCTTTTAGGAATTATTGCAGCAAAAACCTCAATTTGATGAATATCACCACAGCCACTATGCAGTGAATTAAGATTACATATTAGGAAAACCAGTGTTTTGTGTTGAGGCTACTGCCGAGTTTACCTACATCTACTATTGTTGTGAATATTGTCTCAAACATTTTGTTTTTGGGACACCAAAATAAATAAATGAGATCTAAACGTTATTTTTATGTGGAAATAGACACACCAAACTATCCTATTTTCACCGACACCAAGAGGTGGGTGCAAAAGATGGACAAAATAGCCCCTTTCATCACGACTGTAAGGTACAATTTTGACCGCTAGGGGTCAGTCTACGACCACTAACTGCAGCAACATTGTCTGCCTCCATCAGCTGTTGCTGCTCTCTATCTGTGATGAGCAGACCTTTGTCCAAAATAGAAACCCTTTAAATAAACCCCCGTTTTATCTGCTCTTGCAACACCATCTCATAAACAAAACCAAGAGTTTTGGAATGCTGACGACTTATCTCCGCTCAGACCACAGTTATTAATGATAATAACAAGATCCACCCTCAGGGAGGTTGGAGACAGGAGCCGCAGGAGAAAGCAGAGGAGGCCCTTTTCCTGTTGTTGTACTGCTGCAGCTCATGTGTGAGTGGAACGGAGCAGCACGGTGAGCTTGGCTGTTGGCTGGACAGTTGGGGATTGTGAAACTGCTGAAGTCGGCAGTAGGCACAGACACAGTGAGAGAGAAAGGGAGATAAACCACGCGAGAGAAAGAGTTCTCTGTCTCTCATGTTTGGCCCCCTGCACTCATCATTTCCCAGTTCGTTCATTAATCAAAACAGGTCTCTCGCTGGACCACAGCGCATGTTTGATTGACATCTTTTGAAAGAGTAATCCAAACCTCTCCCTCACCTACTGCGTTTAACCTTTTACATTTTATACAAGGACAAAAGGATGAGACACGTCAGTGGATACCACAGGGTAGTTTTGATGTTTAATCTCCCAAAAGTGAAAAGTGGACTCAAGTCAAAAGGAGTCCCATCAATGATTGTGAGGTGAAATGTTTCATAGACGGATGAATGAATAGAGTAATCTGGTGCACTGAGTCATTCGGGGTATGCCCCCGTCCTCTATAAACACAGGAAGTCCCCTTCGCTCTCATTGTTTTCTCTGTCCTGACACCATAACTATTTACAAGTTCGGAGGATTAGTCATACTGTAGCCCCGGTGCCTTTGTCGAGCCAGAGGAGAAATCCAATCCATGCCAGTGTTGAGATGATTAGGGGAGTGTTTATCAACCCAACCTGCAGTTAGTTAGTTGGAACAGTTTCTCGTGGTCTTTTTTGTAAGCTGTGTGTTGACATGTGCATAACGGTCTGTAAATGAGACACCTTCAGAAGATTTGAGGCATTTTCAACAGACTTTCAGAACATTAACAAAACTCAAGTTTTCATGAAAAATATCTTCATGACTTGGTGGCTTGCAGTGACAGATTGGTTGGCAAGAACAGTCCTCCCGTATTGTGGGGAGGTGTAACTCGAACCTATGGTGAAATGGCTCTCTTGAATAAAATGAGACGTTTCCACCTTTCTGAGGGTTCTTTGATCATTACCAGTGGTGGTTCAGTGGTGTTTGCACTGGGCTGGTCAAATCATCTTGTAAATCGAGGGTATTTGGCTTATCATCTGGTATTTACATTTTCCAACCTGGGATGCGAATGTAAACATGTTGACACCACCAGAGTTCATGGTTAAGTGTTGGCAGGTGAATGGTCTTTAGGAGCTCTCATTAGCAATACCGGTATGTTCATGGTTCTAAATTGTTCACCAATGGGACCTTTTCTAATCAGTTGGCAACTTGTGTGCCATTTGCATTTCACCATGTAATGGCATAGAATAGGTCCAGTCTCTTGTCAACCTAATTTGTATGGAGCGAATGTATGGAAGATACATAGGAACATATAAGATACATTCAGGATATTCAGAAGCAGCTCTACTGCCCTGTGTGTTGCTAGCAATCGTTGGATCTGTGTGCTCTATTTGTGAAAATATGAAATTTAAAGAAGTTGACTGAAACCTTTTCAAAACCGACCCACTTCTCAATAGAAGGCAGTCTGATTAAAGTTTGACTGAAATATTTAACAAAGTGCAAACCAAAGACCTCCCTGACTGAACCAAACCACAGGATGTACCGGGTGTCAGAAGAGCCTCGTCCTTCCAGCCAATCATGTGCAACAAAGAAATTCCTGCTGGTGATTCAACACTTTTATATTTCTCTTGCTGGGATTTACTTCTTAACACTTAAACATGCCACCACGTTAACTCCTCCATTGCATGAAGTTCACTATTGGGAATTCATTAATGCACAACAACAGCTATTCAACATCTATTTATTTGTTTACATCTCTTGGTTAACTGTTACAAGTGTTAAATAAACTTTATACACAGGTCCAGAGATGAATAAAGTTAACCACGACTTTGAAAAATGACTTCAATTCATTCAACATATTTGTGGAGCATTCATCAGGTCACTGCAGTGACATGGTTGATTAGTAGTTTTCTAACTGTATGTTGCGTACTTGATTATGTTGTTTCTACAGGATGTAGTTATCCACAGATCCCATTAGTCTTCCTGTTCTATCCTGATACCAGCCTGTTTAAAATCATTTGATCCATCAGTCATCATGATGTTTTATATGCACATGATGTCAGCTGTGTCGATTAAGCAGTGGGTGGTCGAATTTGCTATTATGGGACCTAGATTCTGGTAAAATAATCCTCTCAATGACAGTTAAATATGATTAAATTGCAAGGGACAAAAAAATATTTAGATGATCTGTTATTCAGGGACTGGTTGTTGAACTATTGTAGAAAGCTTAGGTCTGTCTCTTGTCTCCATCTCAATACTTCTTCTGCAGATCTGAGAGTCTTTTTCTTTTATTTATATAACTCAGCCAGACATGATCAAACCATTTATTTCATGTGGTGTTTGATGATACAACTGTCACAGGTGGGATGGTTGGAAACATGAATTTTTTATCTTTTCCTGGACCATTGTCAAAGGTTGATAAAAGTGAGCACTAAAATCAGAAAATTATGTTATAGTGAAACCATTGTAAATCCCCCAAATCACACTTTGAATTGTCAGTCCTCTTGTATGAAGTGCATCTGGTCTTTGCAGACTTTGTGTTCTCCAGACCTTCCCATTTGTAATTCGCTTAAAAGATTTATTGAGACAAACATGGTACCAAAAAAAAAATACATTTGTGTCAAATTATCATAAATATGGCTCCAATAAAAATGTTGTCTGTGGCTGCTTTCTAATCCTACATTGTGTCATCCTCAGTTCACGGAGCACAAATGTTTAGTCCTTGTTGCATGTTTGCTATGATCTGTGGTTAATGAATAAAAATGTGTTCAGAAATCTGTAAATATTTTTCATCCAGTGTCATTCCACCGAAATCCCTGTTTGTGGTAAAAACACAGTCCTGAGTGCAGCCCGGCTGAATGGTCTGTGACTGTCATGTAACTTCTTGAGAACAGTTATAGCACATTCGTAAAGGACAGAACTCAACTGTAAAGAAAACCAAGAGGAGTTTTACTCAATGGGAGAAGACACATGGTTTGTTGAGTGTGTGAATTGCATGTGAATGCTTGCACAATGAGTGAGTGTCCCAGTCTAAGAGTCATGGAGAGAGGAACATAAAAGTAGATGGTAGAGAGAGTATTGCATGAAGTGAAGAAGCTGAGAATATAGAGAACAGACAGAGGTCAAAGTAGAAAGTAGAGGGGGCATTGAGGATGAGAGGACGTGTGTGTCTGTGTATGTGTGCACAGTTGGAGGGGCACTGTGTGTTTTATGGTGGCACATCCTCTGTGGCAGGCGTTCTGTCGTCCGGGGAGCTTTTGGCGGGAGCCAGACCGGGATTAAAGGCTATGGGTTGTCCCACAAGTGGAATGCCTGCCGCATGGCTGCCAGGATGTGTGTGAGGGGGGCTGTGGGTGTGTGTAACAGCCCCCCCCCCCCCAACAGACTGGCTGGTACAAGCTTGATTAGCCCTATGTTTCTCTGTGTGTAATAGGGAGGTGTGAGTGTGTCTGTGTTTGTGGGAGTTAAAGGGGACGGAGGTTTACAGAGGGCACACGGCCTATCCGGCTGCAGAGATAGAGAGGTGAACAGCAGGTCGACTGAAGGACAAATTAGCCTGCATTAACTTAAGAGAGAAGGCGGCAAATGAGGATGTGTGTGTAAACATTCACAATCTAGCTGTGGATAACACAGGAGCAGTGCCAGGTTTCTCTGACTCTAATTCATATCGCCACAGTTTTACAACTTTACTGATGTGACATATTTAATCTAAAACTTGATTTATGAGTTATGGACCACGTGTCATTGTGATTTTTGATTTGTTCTCGACAACTGGGGGCTTTAAACTTCACTCCACCATGAAAAGATTATTTCCCATTTTGAAGATATGCCTTTTTTCTTCCTCATCATCTTGGATCTGATGCTTTGAATGTAGTGAAGAGCTTCTGCCAAAAACAAATATCTCAATAAGTAACTTGTGAGTACCACAGACATAATATCCATAGATTTATCAGGAAATTAGTTATAAAGTGTTAATTTCAGATCCCTTTATTTCACTATACTCATTCAAGTGAGTCATTTGCTGACTGAAAATTCGGATTCCACTAATATTAAAGTTTTGAGCTACTTGTATATATTGTATGTAAATTTATCAATCAATGCTTGTTGAAGAGTTGAAATTAGTGTTAATATTAAACAAATCAAATAAACAAAGTAACTGTAATTTATGTACATTGAAAAAGAACAACACTGCTTTTTTAAAAGCTGAGCTTTTTTCTCGACTTAAAACTCAAGGTTTTCATTAAGTTGCAGTCCGAACGAGAGCTCATGATAGTAAATGACAATAGAAAAAGTACAACAAAGAAAGAAAGAAAGAAAGAAAGAAAGAAAGAAAGAAAGAAAGAAAGAAAGAAAGAAAGAAAGAAAGAAAGAAAGAAAGAAAGAAAGAAAGAAAAAGACTTTGGCTTTTGAAATCAGTGAGGAGCATTACACATTAATGACCCAAAAAGGACATACTGTAGAATTTGAAAATCAGGAAAATAATGAAACTGAAAATCAAAGGCAGACTAAGGAAAATGAAAGTAGCTAAGTGGGTTTATAAGGACAAGAATAACTGCATTAAGGAGGGAACAAACCAAGATAGCAGGAAAAGGGCAAGAGGATGTCCAAAAGAGGAGGAAGGGATGAGGACAAGGAGAAGGATGTATCAGTGTCGGAGGATTACTGGGGGCTCTCTGAGGTCGGACCACTGACCCCCTAGCGTGTGCAGAACGTAAACAGCAAGGAAAGGATGCGCCGAAGCAGATAATTAGCTCCCATTCACCAGGGATCCTGCTGAAGCTTGGGCAACTGAGTAATCGTACCAAGGGCCAAGGTTGATAAGCAGTGTCTGCACTGGATGTACACACAACTTTCTTTTCTTTCTTTCTTTCTCCCTCTCTGTCTCTCTCTCTCTCCCTCTCGCTCTCTGTCTCTCTCTCACTCTCTCTCTCTCTTTCTGTCTGTCTGTCTCTCTCTTTCTCTCTCCCTCTCACTTCCCTCTTCTCTCTGCACCCCCTTCACCAGGCTTGGTTAGATCAACAGAGCTGTCGACTCTACATTAAAATCTCGGCCCCGACCCGACTGACTGGGAGCGCCAGCAGAGAGCTTATATGGGGGTCTATGTTTTCTTTAGTGTGGTTGGTAGTGTGTGTGT
>OMNM01043842.1:0-24650 GCA_900302745.1 Parablennius parvicornis
GGTTGGTTGGTTGGTTGGTTGGTTGTTTGTTTGGTTGGTGTGTTTGTTGGTGTGTTGGTTGGTTGGTTGGTTGGTTGGTTGGTTGGTTGGTTGGTTGGTTGGTTGGTTTGTTGGTGGGTTGGTTGGTTGGTTGGTTGGTTTGTTGGTTGGTGTGTTGGTGTGTTGGTTGGTTAGTTGGTGTGTTGGCTGGTGTGTTGGTGTGTTGGTTGGTTAATGTGTTGGTTGGTGTGTTGGTGTGTTGGTTGGTTAGTTGGTGTGTTGGTTGGTGTGTTGGTGTGTTGGTGTGTTGGTTGGTTAGTTGGTGTGTTGGTTGGTTAATGTGTTGGTTGGTGTGTTGGTGTGTTGGTTGGTTAATGTGTTGGTTGGTTGGTTGGTTGGTTGGTTGGTTGGGTTCTTCACACAGATTGCGCAATAGTCCATGTAGTCCATGGGTCCAGTCCGGCCCTGTGATATATCGATGTATTATGTGGTGAATCAGTTCAGGGGTTCAGGATTACTGTAATACACACTTGTACACAGATGTCTACATTAAAGATCATTTCTTGAATTTAACAAGTTATCATATCAAATAGCCTTTTATATTTTTGAGTTCCAGCTACATGTTTGTTATTGACATTTTCAACATGAATCTTCAAGGAAATCGAGGCGTCGTCGGGTGACCAAATAGATCCTCTCAGATTTGTGAATCACTCCGATTAGCGACAGGAGTTCAACTCCTCCGACTGGAACAAGATGACGTACATCACTGTGTGGTCCATTATCTGTCTATTCATCATGACACAAACCAGTCCTAACTCAATCCGGTGCCTCTGTAATATTCTTCTTTTTTAAGAAACAGAAGATAAGCCATCTGACTTGTAATGGCACTGGTGATGTAGAGAATTTGAAGAAGAATGTCGAGTATAATTTTTTCTCATGTGAGACAAGAGCTTCTTTCTTCCAACGCGTCACACTGAACCAGTTGTGCAGGTTTCACTGGGATTTGGGCAACAGCCGACTGTGAACAATCAAAAATGTCAGCTTTTGCTTGCAGGACAGAATTATTTTCCATTTATGTAACAAAAGATGCATGTGGGTGTTTTGCTCAGGATTCTTGGAAAATCTGTTACAGGACATCACAGACACATTCACAGCAATGAGCAATTTCAAGCTTACATTCCATACATGTTTATTTTTTTGTTGTTGTTCATTTGATGAAACCAGACCTCTGGTATTAAAACATGTGGCGAACACAAACATTTCTGTGACCTTGGAGTCCGTTTTCAAAATAAATTGTTGATGGAGGAGAGGGCGGGGCACATTAACCTCATTTTAATCAAAGAGCAATTATACTTCTGATATTATGAAAACATTTTGATACATTTTGACACACACATCTAGATTTAGGTCTCCTGTCCATCACAGGGCAACGCAGAGAGATAGAAGAAAACCAAACAGTACGCACAACCTTGTTGCCACAATTCTATTTACTTACTTTATTTAGTCGTGCATTCAATTCCTTTGCAAAATCAGTAAATATCATTCTAATACAACCTCACGACAGAAATGTTTGGTACTAATTTGACCCCAATAAATTTATTTCTGACTCAATGATCAAAATGTTCTGTCAAGCTGGCGAGCACGCAAAATTAGTCAATTAATGATTAAAAAAACAAAAAACTTTTGTAAATTGATAAATAAATATGTTCATCAACAAGGAATACAAAAATTATAAATTTAAAAAGACCATTTTACATAATCTACACTTCACATTTGAGAGGATTAGATCATTTGCTTGTGTAAGACAGGACTTTAATTTAAAGTGAGTCTTTTGCAGATTTAAATTTAACGGTCTAAATTAATATTCAACATTTTGATTCAATGTTTTGGAAGTATTGCAACAAATAACAAGACTAAACAGTGTGATTGTGTGATTTAAGACTATCTGTGTTTCCTGACTGACAGATTTGATGGCACATCCGATAGTTTTCAGTGAGAATCTTTATCTGAGGTTGAGACTCATTCTTGTCATGCCTCCTGTCTGAGTGACCCCCTGTGCTGTCTGAGACTCAAACCAGTGGAATTACCCCTTCTGTCTCCTCCCTACACCCGTCGCACCTTATAAATCCTTTATGAAAAACTTGACTAGATTTGACGTCTTAATGACAGGAGCTGCAGGCTGTGCAGAAGGATTGGATTAGGTGGTGGTTGTTGTTTTTGACTGAAGCCAACATAGTGAGATGGGGAAAGTCCTGTTTGGAGCCATTTTAACTGTTGCAACTTTCATGCTGGGTGAGTATAATCAAGCAATAACTATTATGTCAAGAAGTTGAGTTTCAGCTGCTGGTTACGAGCTTTTTCCCTCTGAATCATCAGTCTAAGTATCCATTCATCCACCAGTTCCAGCTCTGGGCCCGGTTGCTGGAGCTGATGATGTTAGGACGAACCATGGACAAATCACCAGAAACACAACCACCACAACACACAACGCAATCTCATTCAGTCCATTTTATTATACCCAACCAATCCCATATGTTTGTTCTTATCAGGAGGGAAACATTGTCTGGAGAAAACTTGCACACAGGGAGAACATGCAAACTCCACACAGAAAGGGCTTCAATCCCACCTGGACTCGAACCAGAGACCTTCACTATGTGAAATAACTAACTGTGATGCCGGCCTAGTTTTATATATGGTATATCAAAAATACATTAATCTCAGACTTCAATGATAAAAAAAAAAAAATCCCTAATATTTTTACAATCTTTTTGTTGACCCTAAAGCTTATTATTATAATTAATGTGAAGTTTGTTTTGTTTGTTTTTTTTTACTGAAAATTTGAATTTATATTAAATAACAGTTTCAAAATAAACTGTATTTTAAAATATGTTCTGTAATCACTTATCATTCCATATTGCAAAAACAGATGCTAATGTATTGATTAGTATTACAGTCCAAAGAGGTTTATCCACCTCCTGTAATAACCAATGTAAAGTCAAGTTCACACTAAAATGGTCAAATTACATTTTTGGCATTTACTCCTTGAAGTCCAGGCTGGGTTGATGTATCTAGTTTCTGCTGTTTCTAGAGGGAAAGAGTGTAAAATAGTTTTTCCTTGAAGACATTGAGAGACAGTTTTGCAGGGTCACTACAGGTTTCTCAAGAGAAACATTTTTCCACGCTGTGATAAAATCTGGTGCCGTGACACGACGTCTCATGTGACACATTTTGTAATTCTAATTCAAGGTGGAGCAGTCAACCAGAGTTCTTAAACATAAATCCTCACAATCTGAATTGTGAATCAATCTATTTCACAATTGACGGAACCAAAAGCATGAAATGAATTTCTGTGAAGTCAAAGTGAAGCGGAGCTGTCACCTCTCAGAGAGAGTTGAACTCAAACAATAAACTTTAAATTCTCACTCCAGCTGTTCCTCCTTCAATAATTTATATGAATACTTGAGTTTTTATTTTCAATTACACTAGATCTAATTTTCAATGGCTGACCAGAACAGTCATCAGAACACCTATATCATTTTTTAAGGCATTTTTAAATTTTCTCTGTTATACATCAATTTAATAACTGTCCCTCATTGCTCTGTGATCAATTTTATACTAACTGCTTATACTGGTATGGTCATAATGTTCTGCATCATAAATAGTATACATACGTCATGTTAAAAGTATATTTGATATTTTGATGTGCTCCATTCTCTTCATTCAATACACTAGACAATTTAACTGACACGTGAAACTAACTGTGTTTTGTATTCATGGTCATGTTTTGTTTGAAGAAATACCAAAAATAAACAGGATTATAAAGCGTGAGGTCATTTTAAAGGAGTGTGATTTTCTCAGTGTGCCAGTAGGTGGTGGGATTTTCCCCCTACTCAGGTGGGACGGTCAGTGTAATCTGGTAGTTCAGAATATATGTAGTGAAGAAATCCACCCTCCAGCCCCTCATCATACCAAGCGGAATTAAACCTTGAACTCTATAATGTTTTCTTATATTTGTCTTCTTTAGTTAGTTTACTGGTGTGAAATAGCTGATAATAGTCCTAAAAGGCCATGATTCTTTTGTTTTTCACTGTGAAAGTTTTCTATTTCATATAAGAGACTCGCTGTAGCGTTTTTCATTCAAAGTTCAACCAATGAAACATCTGCTGCTATACAACGCAGTGTGGGTGTCACGACTCGTCTGACCCACCAGTGGCTGGAGGGCTACATGGTGGTGAAGTGATTAATACTCTCACCTCAAAGCATCAACGTCCCTGGTTAGACTTCTGTTCGGACTTTGCATGATCCCCATGTGCATGGAGAGAATTCTTCCCTCCAGCTTCCTCACACACTTCAATAGCATGTCAGTAGCTTAACTGGAAGACCTGAAGTAGACAAATTGGAGGAATGAAATATTAATATGAAACATGTTCATAGACACAACTTTGTCAGAAGACAAAAGACAAAACTAACGTATAATTTGCAGTTCTGAAAAGTATTTAGAGTCACAAAGCTGTTGTTGATTTTTTGTTTTTCCTGATATGTTTCTGTATCTAACAGCCAAACCGTTGTGCTTGAATTCCTGTTTGTGTTTCAGTTGAGTCTCTGACCTGCAACAAATGCTCCTTTGGTCTGTTCGGTCTTTGTGTGAATTCTGGGGAGGAGACCTGCTCCACAAACTCCAGCCTCTGCTTGACAGGAAAAGCAAGTGGGTCATAGCATATCAGCCTAAGAGCTCACACTCATACATCACATCCAAGAAAAGACCTGAATCACTAAAACGTGTGACACGCCGTCAAAAACACCATGACGCACTCCTTAAAGTCTTCTGCTAAACCACATGGCTCATCATCCAGGTTTTATCCTCATACCTTGACAAGGTTGCATTGATTTAATCATATTTGAGTAAAAATGAGACGGTGGACATCCCGCTGGTCTAACGCAGCCCTTTCTCTTCAGCTTTCCCTTCAATCCAGACCTTCCCTGGTTTCACCATCCAGGGCTGCAGTGAGCCGCTGGGCTGCAACATGACCACCAACGGCACCCTGCTGAGCGTCAGCTACCAGGTCACAACCGAGTGCTGCACAACAGACAGATGCAACCCAGTCCAGCTCAGCGGCGCCACGTCCAACAGGATGACCCTCACGGCGGCGGTCGGTGCAGCTGCCCTGGCCTCCTTGTGGGGAAACATGCTGCATTGAACCATGAGGCTGATCCAGAAATCCCTTTTAAGGTTTTGACTTTTACAGGGGCAAAAGTAAACTGAACTGTTTGAATTACAGAAATAAATACATGGTATTATATACACTCTATATTTCTGCGGCACTCCTCTATTCTTTGTTATCTCAATGTTTTTTTTATGTTGGCATCTTCATTTTATCATCAATACGTATTGTAACAAAACGATAGGGATGGAATTAAAGAAAGAAATACTGATATAATACAGTATATGATATTGATAAAGCTGAATATTTTTATTAACAACAAACACAACTAATTTAGATTTCTATATTGTAGAACAACAGTTGAATAGCCATACTTGAGCAACGTCTGAGTGCACCGTCACTTGGAGGTTAGTTCTTGCTCTCTCTCCTCACAGCGAGAATCTCCTCAGTTTCAGCCCAGTGTCTTTACTGTGTCATTTACATCATTACATTTCCTCACCAGTCCAAAAACATACATTAGGGGTTTATCAGTGACGAGTTGATGTTGAGTTGATGCTGATCGGATGTTGAGTTGATGCTGAGTCAATGCTGGCTTTACGCTGGTGTAATACTGGGTTGATGCTGTTTGATGTTATCAAAAGGGAAACATAATTGCACATACCTACATATTTACATTCATATCTTTGGTCAATTCAAGGTTAGCAATCAACCTGAGATGCATATTGTTACTGTGTGAGGAACCCAAAGTACCAGAACAAATCCTACACAGTCACAGAGAGAACATGCAAACTCCACACAGATGGGCCTGGTTCAGATTTGAACTCCTGACCTTCTTGATATTATAGCTAACGGGGCCCAAATGCTTCAGCTTCCCATAGTTTTCAGTGGTTTCATGATATTTCTGCTATATTTGGATTCTTACAAGGATACTGATTTTACACGGCTGTTCTTGTGGCATATTGACAAACTGCGCATGGACCAATGATCGTGGAACTAGCGTGGCATTGTCACATGAGTTTCAGCGCAGAGTGCAACAACATTTCTGACATTTCAGGTTGAACCACAGAATGTTCTCACGTTCCACACCTTGGTTATAAACTGTGTGTTGTGCTGGTGAAGTAGCATTATTCATTGTGCAAACAGAGATTTTCTCAACAGTAAAGTTGCATTCGGATTAAATTCATATACCATTGGTCACCATACTGAAGTACTCTCGAACACAAAATGTTTTTTCAAGATTTCCTTTATTTTCACATCAAAGTTGTGTCCAGATATGAATTGAATAAAAGGATAAATACATTTTAAAAAAAAGGATTTATAAAAACACAAACAATATGGAAGATTTGAAAGCTCAATGTTTCTCAGAAACATCTCATTGATCAACTTCCACACTGCGGACCCCTGAGGTTTACCTTTGATTTGTTTTATAAAGCTGAAGCCAGACAGAACATCAGAGTTATGAAGAATATCAGTTCACAACATGAGCATATAAACATAAAAACTAATGGCTCATTCAATCTAAAGAGATTTGATCCTATTTCGATCCAGATTTACTAAACTAGAAGAAGCAAAACATTCATTTCTGTCCACGTTATTACAGCATGCTTCCCCACACAGAGGCGAGCAGGGCGACGCCGACGGCCGCGGTCAGGCTCATCTTGGAGGATGGGGCCCCGCTGATCGTGACCGGGTTGCACCTGTCTGTCGAACAGCACTGGATCTGGGTTGACAGGGTGACGCCCAGCACAGTGCTGTTGACGGTCATGTTGCAGCCTGCAGGCTCTTGGCAGCCTTGACTGCTAAATCCATTGAAAGTGGTCAGTGCAGGGAAACCTGCGGAGGAAAAAAAAGAGTGATGGATCAGTAAAAAGTGGAGAAAATTTGCAATTTATCGAATTGAATTTGAGTCTTTATTTAACAATTAGACGATACACAGAGTACAAAAAAAAATGTCATTCAGCAATAATTCATTACATTTGTAAAGAAGTTCAAACATTATTTAGCTGCTATAAGATGTCTCTGTTTCATAAGGAGATAGTGGAGTGCTCTGGTTAGGAGAGATTCAGGGGAGTCAGGTCTCGGCACGCGGTAGAAACGTACTTGCGGTGCCGGTGAAGCAAACGCTGGTGTTGGTTGAACAGGTCACATTGTCTGCGTTCAGGCAGATACCCAGCAGGCTGAGGGAGCACTGGTTGCAGGTCAGGGAATCCGCTGAAAGACACAAACAAGCAAGACAGTCCAAATAAATGACTTGCTGGAAAAAGATTTTAAAGACATAGATGTGAATACACTATCCTGCCACGTTCATCTCTGGTTGCTTTTTTATTGGTGATGAGGGGTGTTCTCTCCAGAGGAGACACTTTGTCAATGTCTGGCCTTTTGTCTTGGTGAGTTGGGCTTGGTCAGGTCATTGGAGGTGAGTGAAAGAATTACAGATCCACCCCTCCCTGCAAACAAAACTACTCAACCCATCCCCTTTGAAAAAACCAGATTGTTGATCCAGTTTGGATGTCACACAGGAAAATGATTTTCAACTAATGTGGACACATGTTTTAACATGGCCCGTGAGAGAGGATCACCCGCCAGATTCTACCATTAAGGAATCTAATCCTAAATTGAAGGTTCACTCAAATAAAGCAAGAAAACCAACAAAACTGTAATTCACCTGCTGGTGATCATTGTGAAGACTTTTTTCAACTAATGTGGACACATTGCTTGGAAAGTCCTCCAGTCAGCACATTGTTTCCCACCAGTTAATAAAGTTGAAACTGTTACAATAGTTGATTCATGTTGACTCTACTCAACAAACAGAAGCATCTAATTCAATCACTTCCACAGTGCAAAGGGGATCTTTTCCATCTAAAAAGAGAAGTTTTCAACCATTCCTAAAATATAATTTGTGGTTTCAGAGCTCCTTTCACTGACCTTTCATTTTTATTTTTAAAGAGTAACAACAATTTAACTGAGCTTTCATAAACACAGCATCATTGAAAATGTCTTAATTGACTTGTGATAAGCTTTTTTAAAATAATTATATCAAAATGTGAAATTGGTGTTTAGATTTTCTTTTTTGGCCTTGATTATAATGGATTTAAATGAAATATGACTATACAGCCTTTTTTCTATATTGTCACTAAATCTTGAAATTAGGAATTTTTAGAAAGTGAGATTTGAATCTGAATTTTTTTTTTTAAATAACCTTACCCAGAACCAGAGATGCAACAGCCACAATGACTCCAAGGATGATTTTTCCCATCTCGATGTGTTGATCTTAATCAAAAGACAAATAAGAAAAACGCAACAATCCTTTCTTCTGCGATGGGATGTTGATTGAAGGAAACTGATGATGCTGCTGGGGGACGACTGACTTTTATAAAGGCTTTTGAATGCAGGGAGGAGGAGACTGGAGGAGGATTTGCCAAACCTTTTGTCTTCAACTGAACGTTGGGTGAGAAACACTCCGCTGAGGAATGTGAAAAATGAATCATTGAAAGAGATGGAAAATCTTACGTGTGTCTGTCAAACAAAAATGTATTTTATTACAGGATGGCAGAACTGAGGGATTGGCTGTGAAATTCCTTAAAACAATGATAATAATAATGCATCAAATTTGTATAGTGATATTTTGTGCACCCAAAGACACTTGACATAACAGAAATACATATAAAGAAAAATAACATTGAAAATAAATTAAGGATTAATTTAAATGGTGAATCCAGTCTCAAAATATTTATATAACTTCAAATTGAAACATTTTTACTCAATGAAAAATAGTTTATCACAATAAACTTCCAGATCTTCAAATCTGAGAAATTCAAATCAAAAGATCACATGATGCTTCGTATGAATCAACATCGACAACATGTTCAGAAAACCAGCTGAGCAATAATGTTTTTGGTTTTTTTGAAAAGTCCGATTTATTGTCTTCTTTAAAGTTCTCATGAATTCCATATTTTTTATAGTGTTTTAGTTCATTTTGTTATGAAAAAGACATAAATTAAAAAGTAAAATATACATTCACCAATTTGTCGTAGGCTTGTGAAATGCCAATACAGTTTAAAAAAGAATAAGGACAGATTAATGTGACATTTAGGCCTTAAAAACACAATTTACCAATTTCTGTTTGTACATTGCTGTATTTATTCAACAGAAAAAACACTTTAGAGAATTTAACATGAAATAAATCTCAAAAACTAAGAAATGTTTAAATTGTTCTTTCCTCATTCTCCAATTTCATAGAAGTGTGACCTTCTCTGATACTAAAAAGTGGAATTCTTAAGTGTTTCAGACTTTGAGGTTGCACAACCCAGAGCAGGTGAAACCAGCAGGACCAGTTTGACCTGCCGGGTGACAATGTTTTTCTTATTTAGGGGGAAAACCCAAATCACAATTGAGACACCAAATGCAAAAATAGGCCTTTATTCTCCCAGTTTTTACTCTTTATTTATTCATCCGTCAAATACATCACCAGTTTCACAACAGAATAATCAGTGAGAGGTTTTCAATTTGGGAAAAAAATGTCAGAAGTGCCACTTTATTGCAGAGTGATTCATCTTTGAGTTGCACAATAAAAGATCCACTTGGACAGCTTTCAGAGAAACTCTTGTCTCAATGACATTTTCTCAGCTTTTTAATCACAACACGCCCATAAATGTACGACATACAAACACACAACATAAGCGACTAGGAAAAACCGAAGCCTCACTCTGAACCTGAGTGACGATGGGTATATTTGAAATCAATACAAAAACATCAGACTCAGTGTCTGGAGTTGAAAAAAGGTTGCAGAATGGAAAAATAAAGATTTTCTTTTAAAAAGCTTTTTCAAATCTGAACAGTTTCCCCCGAGAACAGCCAGATAACATTTTACATTATAATGGGTGTATCTTACAAACATGAAATGAAAAGGAGCAGAAAGGAGTATTAAAACCTACAAATCTTACATAAAAGGCCAAAACCATCATCATTTACGCAAATAATTTTACACTTTGACACTAATGCTACAAACTTATTATGAAGACATGAACATGTGCCAAACAAGCTGATCAGGAAAACCTTTATAATTGAAATCATGACAATTGTAATTAAAGAGAGTTTAAATTTAACTTTATTTGAAGCTTATGGCCGCTGACATTGTACTTAAGTGAAATACAGGACTTCTGCAGGTGAAAACAAGAACCATGATGAGGAATTAAACTAAAAAAGCCCCACAAAAATATAATACACCAGGAAATAGAAGACCCATTAATTTAATCCTTGAAGCTGGCTGGTTTGTGTGTGTGTGTGTGTGTGTGTGTGTGTGTGTGTGTGTGTGTGTGTGTGTGTGTGTGTGATGCCTTTCTCTAATGTTTGGTCTTTGGAAACAGGATGCTCCGATGTATCACCTCTCCCTCTCTCTCTCTCTCGCTCTTCTGAGGGTCTATTCTTAGAAACTGTTGTGGGTTTTTTATTTTCCCCCGATGACCATTATTACCTCTCAAGTGCTCCTGCATCAAGCCAACGTGTTATGTCATAATCTCAGTCAAAACAAATCTTAATTTTCAAGTGAGTGCAGGTTATTTTCATTCTCAACAAGTATACTCTAATCCTCTTTTTTGCACAATTTCCCCAAAGTAAAGGTTAATTGCTCGAGTGAGCAGCGCTTCCGCATCCTCCTTTTCATAAGCTCAGAGTGAGCCTTAATAATGTACTTCATAATTAATCACAAAATGAATGTAAAGTCTATGACGTCTCCCAATAATATGTCATGTTATTGCAAATCGGGTCAGAAATGCATCCAAACTTGCAAAAAGTTTTTGACATGGTATTTCTGATTGCATGTTTCAAACCATTAAAAAGGACCAAGAGACTCAGGTCCCCTCAGAGCCACTGCTCTGTCAGTCTAAACAAATGACCCTCAGCATTATCGCTGAAGGACCAGGGAGTTGTAAATTTTTGGTCAGTGTTGTTATCAGGTTCTTTTTCCAGGATTTTGATTGGCTGACATAGCTTATATAGGTTTGGCATGCTCATACTAGCTCTCGTACGGGGGTTCATGTACATGGAAGTTGTTTTGAAGACGATCTGCTAAGAACAATATGTGGAAGCTAAAGGAAACTATAATTAATGGATAAAGGGTGATATTTAATAAGTTACTGTATTCCCTCTCCTTTTTTTTGACATCTTATATCATTGTTGTTCTGCTGTAATGATTTACTGTATGGTGAAATATCTGTAGTTATCTGGTGTGCAGTGTGGACTTGATGTTGATTTTGAGGTTGTCTGAAACAGAATTAAAAATGAAATGAACTATTTTAGTTTTGAAAGTAAAATTTTAGTTTTTATAATTACGTGTGAACGGGGACCCAGTGAACTAAATGTATATATCTTGAATTGATAATGTTGGTCTGGGTTGAACATCATTGTAAAGAAAAACTTTTGTTGTTAGTATTCTGCACGAGTGTACTGCAAAGAGCTGGATTGTTCTAAAAATGCAAGGCAGGAGTGTGTTTCATAAGAACATAGTGCTTTGGTGATAGTGAGTATGGCGTGTGGGCTAGTGCATCCGCTTACATACAAAAGAATCCAGCAAGAGAATCTGAGGAGGGTTACAAAGAAGCACTTTTTTTTCCATTATTACATTTCCTACCAACCACAGTACATTCACAAATGGATCCAACTCGCTTACTCTTGACACCTACTTGATAGACAAGCAATCTGTACTGAGAATCATATCTCCAACGTAGCTTTAAACCAAACAACCAGAAACGTTGTCCACCTTCATCAATTTACACCAAAATCATATTCGGGAAAATAATATTTCCTTAAGATTTTCCATTTCCTGCCTAAAAAATTAAAACGGCTTTACAATTTACATCCGATGTTGACTTTTATACCAACAAAAAAACCCAGCATAGACTAAAAAAAAAATGTCTCTTTCTATGTCCAATTCATTCAAAATAAAGCAATTCACAAACAGGCACCATCTCCTTAAAAACCAATTTACCCTTGAATTATGGAGAAATATTTATTCCAATATGGAAAACCAATGAAAGCTACCTGATGAGGTTTCCCAGTAGTTATCCGGAGCCATTACTTTTCTTATTTAGTTTTTGATATGTGGATGATGTCTTGCCTCAATAAATGTCAATGTTTCAGTATGGTAAACAAAAATTGGTTCAAATTATTATTATTTTTTTATCAAATAGGCCACTTGGAGGGTGATTAAAACACAAACTTTTAAACACTGAAAGGTTTTTCATTGCATGGATTTAGAATCAAATTTATCTCCATATGGATGTCATAGATACGGTGTCAGAAACATTTTCCCGTGGTCGTAATTCGTGTTGGTGCATATGGATGTTTAGAAGTGAATCTGTGTCAAATGCTTATTATGAGGGCAGGAGTTCAGAAGACCTTATTGAAAAAACAACTCTTACATAAAATGCCTGACAGGGGAATAACATACACACACACAAAAAAATAGTAAGAGGAAATCCAATTTTACTGCTATATTTAAGAGACTTTAATTTTCCTGTGTGCTGGCAGAAACCATTCAACACATCCACTTACATTTGTGAGAGAGGAGGTGATCAAACGATTCAGACCATCGAACAACTTCATCCGTTGACACCCTGACGGAGAGAAAACCAAAGGGAAGAGCCTGAATAAGCTGCCAACCAACTGCTGTGCTTTCATGCATTTTTAACAGAAGACGGACTGGTATTCATTATTGAAGCGCTGCTAAGTTTAATGTACAATTTATCCTCTGTTCACGGCAGTCCTTCCTCCCACCACTATATAGGACTGGCATATCTGGTTACATTTGCAGGATGAGGTCAGGAAGGTAGAGAGGTCAGAAGAACAATACCTGACCTTTGTTCACACTTGCTATTCACAAAATGTTGAAAACATGGTGGGATAACACCCAAGAATAAGAATACATTAGCTTTATCTTATCTTGATGTTTGTAGATGCTACGTATATACAGCCAAAGGTATTATGGGAATGTGTTTTTTATTTATTTTCAAAACAATGAACAGATTCTGATTTGATTTGGTAATTTCATGTTCAATTCAGCTGCAAACTTTCAGCTTGGCAGACCAACACAGTCTCTACCTTTTAAGATCGATTTCACAACTTTTCTATTTATAAAGCGTCCTTTCGGCCATTTTCTATCCAAGCTGCTACAGGTTCCGACTGCTGTTAGATCATTCTTTAATACTCTCGGCTTCTTTCATTTTCCTTACACCTCGCGTGTCTCTCTTCTGTAGTCTGCGCTCTCTCCTCTCTGAACCTTCCTGCAGTATCTCCATCTGTTGAATCAGAAGGCTTTGATTTCTGACTTCTGTCCCAATCAAGTCTGCAGTGTGTTGATCAGCTTCCTCTCTGATGTTGCCTTGTTTCTTGCCCTGTGTCTCTATCCTACTTTCTCTCTTCGTACCACTTCGAAGTTTTCTCCTGTTGAACTGCATTTTTTACATTCCTATTATAGGCAATGCACAAGTAAAGCTCCATTAAATGAGTGTTATAACTGGCGTGTCCTTGGTCATTAAATTAACACCATTTCTTAAAGGTATTTGAAGGCACCACAATGTTTCCACAGTGAATTTTACTGCCTTACAAAGTGTTTTATGCTGCTTTATTCTTGAACTTGTTAGTTGGTAATTTAAAAGTAGCATCAGAAATGTGTTCTCTGAGGTCAATCAAGAGTTTTGGAATACCCAAATCTTTCTGATGGGTGCAATTACACCCAATGTATTGTCTATTTATGGAATCTGAACCTGATCAGAAATCAGAGCTTTGTGGGGACCGTCTGTTTTAAGACCAGTGGCCTGAAACCTTTATTATCAAAATGCACTTTTTTTTTCACATTCCACTAAGAGCATTTGTCTTGAACCATTCATTTTTTTAAATCAAGGTAAACTCAACTTGTGTAAAGCTTCACCAAGACTGTAGTTTATCTTGCATTTATAGGATTAAACAAAACAAAAACAAAACTGCTGAGATTTTATTATTACCTTGAACAGTTGTAGACATCTTAGCTGTTATATCACTTTTATGTGTTTTGTCAGTTTTTTTCTTTTTACCTTTTAAACTGGTGGTAACCTGATTCAGCCATTTTTGCTTATTCGCCGTGACCTTTTGTTATCTGGTGACACGTTAGGATGTCATCTTTGCATGATCAAAATTACAGTTCTGACAAATACATTTATTGACAGTTTTTTTTTTTTAAATGACGGCAGGGGCTCATCTTTACCACCTGCTTATTGCCTAGTCTTTTCATCCACCTGAAATATATTGGGTAAAATTAAAGTAGAAGTAGAAAGTAGAAGAAATTTGTTATTTTGAGATTTAGAAAAAAAGTCATCTTCTTGTGCAATAGTGACAATTTTCATATTCATAAACATGAATGAAGCAAGATGTGTTTTGGAAAAGGGACAATAGAGTAAAACTGCATGATGCAAAAGCTTTAAATGGTTACCCTAAAACACAGCAAAGCACAACATGTCTGCAAAAGTAAGTTTTAAAGGTGTGCGCCAATGATTTTATAACATGTGCCAAGTAGGCTATGCCTTCTGAAAGTTATTTCACACAACAGAAGGATGACTTTAAAATAGTTCTGTGGTTGTAGTCCCACAGGAACAGAGCAGGACAGTGTAGGTTTTTCCTTTTTTTTTTTTTTTTTGGCAGACTTACTTCAGACACCTGGTTGTGGTCTCGTGGGCAGGAGGCAGAAACTCGGAGAAGTCATTGTAGGAGTCAGATTTGTTGGACAAGCAGCCGAGTCTGGTCTTCATTGTGCAAATCCTGCTGGAAAAAAAAAGCAAATAATATTCCGATTTTTATTGTTCTCCTTTATGCAAGGTTATCTTACATTATGTGTGTGATTGTGTAACAGAAGTGTTTTGGGTTGCAAAACTTCCTCAGATGATCGCATAATTGTAACAAGTGCCTGTAGTCATTGGTGGGGATGTACGGCTCCGGTAAGAGCGCCACCGTCACATTATAGCTGTTGCCACAGCGACTAATCATATGTTATGGCTTCATGTGGCCAGTCTCTTCCTTTGGATGTTTTGACTATGTGTAAGTTCCTAAATGTTAAATCAAGATGCAGAGAGATAAGGCCAACTGTGACCGGACAACAGGTGTAACTCAATATGCAAAAAAGCTGATTCAGTGAAGTTCGGACTCATTCAGAGTAAACCGTCAAAACCATCACTGTTGCTCATCATTTTCTTGTCCTCTTTTTTTTTTTTTAATGCATTATGAGAAGTAGACATATTGTTGTTATCTGATAGCAACGTCTATGTTCCATAAGAGGCAGAAATCCAAAACATGCATTTTCGAAATTTGTGTTAACATAAACACAATTCCAAGCTTATTTTTCGTCTTTATAACTGCCTCATGCCCTGTGATACAACCATTGTCTTTCACTTTTGGAAAAAAAAAAAAAAAAAAAACCCCAAACCCTCTCAAACTGAGGATGCATTTGCACTGAAATAAACCATATTCACATTTATCATCGCAGCCTGTCTCGTCTCATTTGCACAGTCATGCTTGTCATGTACTATTTGTCAAGTGTTGCCTCCGGGACACAATGGTCACTTCAGATAGGGCACGGTTGTGATGATGTTTTATCAAAGGCCAAATGTTTGGGTTTTTTTTCTAACCATTGGTCCGATGTGAAGTACAAATAAATATAAAACATATAACTCAAGGTTAGTTTCTTCTTATATATGTTACTCTGGAAAAAAAAAAACCTCTTATTTCTTGTGTATTCTTCAGAGTCTGTCTTGGTGTTGTCATGGCTA
Source organism: Parablennius parvicornis (assembly GCA_900302745.1). Classification (NCBI taxonomy): domain Eukaryota; kingdom Metazoa; phylum Chordata; class Actinopteri; order Blenniiformes; family Blenniidae; genus Parablennius; species Parablennius parvicornis. The sequence continues at coordinate 15,935 of OMNM01043842.1, forward strand.
TTCAGCTAAATTTAATAAACCACAGTGACCCAACAACTTGCACAACTTCTCGGTCGTCAATTGTCTCGGATGCGACATTGAGATATAAACCTGTTTCAGTGATGCGTCACATTTTGTGTCGAAATTGTACAAAATGGCACATTTTATGTAAAAACAATTGGCATAGTCTGCAAGCCAAAAGCCATCTGTACATTTCTGTAAATTGGAAATAGAAAATGAACATCAAGTGATTCAACTTTGAAAAACGACCTCAAAGAAAAGCATCTAGCGGTAGTTAACCTGGTGAAGCAGACCAGTAATTGTTTGTCAGTATACGACCATTTGTTTTGGTTACTTTATAAAAACAACCCACTAAACAATTACATTTATTTAGACTATATTAAACATGCACTTGGAATAATGACTGTATATTGTGTATATAGACTTATAAATAAGTGCAAATGGACAGAATTCTAAACAAAAACATAAAAAAAAGTATACAGGCTTTTGATGTTGGTCTAAATACAAACTGAAGACAAAGAGGAAAAACACTATTTCATAGGGTTTCAATTAGTTTCGACTGTGCGAGTGTGTGTGTGCGCGCGTGTGTTTCCTGGGATCAGATTGATGTAATTGACCTAAACAAGGGACCTCACCATTGCTTACTATGCGACACCACATTTCCACAATGTTTTCCGGTTAGCGTGACGACTTTGTTACATAAAACTCCCCAGCGTATTGGAACGAATGGGGAAAAGCTTGAGAATAACTATTGTAGTCTCTACGCATTTCTTTATCTATCCATCCGTCTCTCTGCTCATTGCATTTGTCCTTTCACCTTAAAAAGCCAGGGTTGCATAAGTGGTCTTGATTAGTCTCCATTTTCTGGGATGATATCAGATGATATCTGTAGCCTGAGCTGTGGACTGCTTTTGACACTTGGATCCTGAATTGGGAAAGTTGAATATTGGTCTTCATTTAGTGCATTAATTTCAACGTTAATCCCATGTACATCAGTTTTGCATCCGATTTCCGATTTAGTTTGTCAATAGGATTGGTTTTACATAATATTTTTTTTTTTTTTTTTTGCTACTAAGTGTGTAAAGGTAAATCAGTGAGCAAAATGTGATTCCACAGAGGAGGACATGGGTTGATTTAAAAAAAAAAAACCATGAATGAAAACCCTCCATTCACCCTGCACTGGGAACTATTTGTGTTCCAATGAGGAGTTAATGGTTTACAAGCTCACTCAAAAGCTTCTCTGAGCTGCCAAGAATAAACCTCAAATCACTGAAGGCATTTGCAGCTTGTTTCAGATGCGCTGTGGATGTGACGCGGCTTGCCCTAGAAACCTATGTTATGTTCTGTATGAAGCAGATGCGCTGAACTGGAAGGAGAGTTTCTGTCTCATCGGTATGAGTCATAATCTCTAGGTGCACTCCATTTGTTAATGAATAGTTATTTTCAGCCAGGACTGCAAAAATGTTATGCAGAGATATTTTTGGCGTCGCAAACTATGTATGGAGTCTGAGTTAACTGAAGTTCACTGGTGTATTTTGAGTCGCACGTCAGAAAAGTTATAAAATAATTTCATTAGAATAACAGTAGGATGAAAGTGTCATCAAAGTCAAAGCCAGTCATAGAACAATAATCCACAGGGAGTTGTTAAAAAAAAAAACCCCAAACATGCAGGATCGTGGTGCTCCTGGACCTTGAGTCAAAACTACTAAAACATAACGTTGTTTTTTTTTCACATCCTTCTAAAACGTCAAAGATTATTGAAAGAAAAAGCAGATCTAAGCCCACGTTTAGTAGCTGTTTTCATTACAGTCAAAGAGTTTTCTTTTTCTCTGATGGGTCGATGTGTTTCATTCATATGTTGGTTAATCTTAGTTCTTGTCTTTTTTTGTCTAGTAGATAAATCCATACAGTTTGAAAATATGAAATACTGACACATTGTTCAGTAGCTTGAATCCGTCTGTGCTGCAAATAGAAACAAAAATGTATGGTCAAAACATCATGAGCCGTCGTCCCCAGGATAGTATCACTGAGGGGTTTTGTTGACAGGTGCACTGGCCTTATCGATCGGTCTGCACAGTGTGCATCTACCTGCCAATACGGAGATGTCTCCCCGTGCTAATGCGTGTCCTCGCTGTTTTGACAAATCAGTATCTTCACGGCTGTTGTGAGCCACATTCTTCATCTGCAATGCGCTGTGGACACGTGCTGCGGCGCTGAGCTATTTATAAAAATCCCTGACAAATCCATGTAGTCAGGAGGAAGCAGTGCATGTTCTATTCAGCCATGCAGCAAGGCCAGCTCCTGGAGGAAGGAGGCTAAAAACAGCATCGGCACGCTAACGTCTCGGAGAGACACTAGATGAGCCTCTCCAATCTAAAAGCGCTCACAACATCCGCTAGACCTCCAGGATCTGAGATGCCTGGTGGGGTTGGTTGATTTAGAAGTAAATATCTAGATCATGAAGTGCATGTGTGCATGCGCGTGCGTGCGTGCAGGAATGTCTTCCTTGATGTTACCTAACTTGGTGCAATGCAGGTTTTTAGATGTCTCTTCTTGTCCTCATTTGTTGATGCTGACAAGAGGCACCCTGCAGATCTTTATAAAGATGTGTCATCTTATCTGACTAGCTGCCAAGTAGATATAATTTATTTTTATTTTATTAATAAAGGTCATGTGGTTACAGGTAAAGCAACCATTATAGTAGGTCACCATTGATGAAGTGGAACTGATGTACACAGGTCATGTATGAGTGCACGGATGCGCTGGTGCACAATGACGACTATTGACGCAAAAGGCAAAGGAGGCACGTGCGAGTGTCAAGAAGTCTCACAGGTTAAGAAAAGATCATCCTCCACAGCCATCATATTCTTGCTCTCCTTCCTGCAGCGGGAGTAAAAAATAGCAACGTGACAAGTAAAGTCTGACATTGTGACTGTGACCAATTAAAGAAGTTTTTTATCCCATATGTGTGCGTCATGCTCTTTCTTATGCTCCACTGGGCTCTGTCAGATTAAACACTTTATAGCAGAGCACAACCACCACTACACAAACTAAGAACAAGATACTTCATATAAGTTAATAATTGTATTCCACATCGGTTCTTTGTGTTCAGGATGCATCCATCTTGCTTGAGAATCACGGTTTTAGTGAACTTGCTCTGCTTCCTGCAGCCCTGGAACCGAGACAGCTCTTACCTGTCGCACATCCATTAATTAATAAACTCGTGTTAGGTAACTCAATCTGTTCCACTTATGTCTCACACGCTAAACTAGATTAGATTGTCTGTGACGTTCACTAAATAAATGAGCCATGTTGGGTGTTTCTGTTTGATAACTTGCGACCTCTTGTTCATTGGAGAACAGGATGTCCTAAATTTAAAACCAATACCATATAGAGGTTACAATCAAGTTAAGATCAGTGTGTCTTAGCGTGTAGACGTCCGTCAAGGGAAACGTTGGGCAAATGTCATCGTGGTTTTGGATGAAAAGCATTTCCTCCTTATACTTGTTACGTGTGTTTAGCGGCATTTAAAGCGGAGTGCACCTTACAATTCCGTTGTACTTGTGACAGTGACAATAAAGACATTCTATTCTATTCTACTATTCCAAGCGAGACAAATTGTGACAAACTGCATGTAAGTTTTAATAATTATAGCAGCTTATTATGAAAAAAGTATCTAATTTAGTCTGTATTTTTGTTCAATAACATATTACTTCATTTGTTTTAACCCTATGATGAACTCAGTGATTTCAAGTAAGTTTATTTGATATGTTGTTTAAATATGCTTGAAGACACTGACTACACTATAGAGTTAAAAAAAAAAGTGTTTTTTGAATAATGTGCTAATAAGCTTTTTTCCCCAATATGTGACTCTGATGTTTTGTTTTTTAACAATCTGCTAAAATCCCTTTTTTCCACCCACTTTTCATTGGATTCTCTTTAGCAATTGCTAATAATTTCATGACTTGTAATTGCACGACCACATAAAATAATCCATAATTGTATGTGGAATAAACTCTACACTGTAGACTGTGTGCCGCCACCCGCTCCAGCCACACTAATAAGTGCCATCCTGCTAACTTTTCTGGTCCAAGTTGTTGGTGTTGCACGAACTATATCTGTCACCTCCTCTTGATATTTTGGCAGAACATAATTAACTGTCTTTCTTTTGCCATTCTCATTAATATTTTACAATCTCCAAACCACGGTCATGCTTGTGCTCTGTAGTGTACCCATAGACGACCATCTCTTTAAGTTAACATATAGACACCCAATACCTTCGCATTACTCTGCAGATTATATCAGCTCTCTATCTTTTCACTGCCCCTTGCAATGTGATGTGGAATAACCTTCAGCTCGCAATGTTTGTGTAACCTCACAATGTTTTGAATTTACTGCAATTGATTTTCTAAGGGGGCACTTTAGCATTACCTAACAGTATTTGTATTGCCACATAATGCCTCTGCATTACCTCACAGTAATCTGTATGTTACCTCACAAAACCTTACTGGAACCTGACTGATAGACCCATGCTCACATGTAGCAGATTTGGCATTTGTTGGAAATCTGTAACACGATCGACAGACCAAAATCTCCAAAGTGTTTGGAACTTTCCAAATGTTTGTGTCATAACTGTGAAATGCTTCAAGAATGAATTAGTTTTGGTGTCCAGCTTTTACTCTCGATTCCCTCCATGTGACAGTCTCTGCTGTTTTTCAAGCTAATTAAGATGCGCCGTGATTCAGTTGACAAGTTATTAAGGGTGACTGAACAGCAGTTCCATTTTGGCAAGTTTGTGCACGTGTGCCTTTTCTCTCGACTACCAAGTTGTCAGATTTGGGACTTGAATCACAAGAGCACAACTGTGGTCTTGCACTTGTGTGTTTGCTTGTGTGTACTTCTGTCTACTTTGCTCTGAGAGCGGAAGAACAAACTGCCCACTGAAGTATGTGTCAGACCATCTGACGTGTTGCCACTTTCAGCACCAACAGGGGGAGAGAGAAAAAAAAAACTGAGCTAATTTTGTGTTTATTTCTGTCCTTGGAGATGTCTGTGCTCTGCTGGCTCAGGCAGGTCTCGGGACAGTTTGATGCACAACAGCCACTGCCTCAAGGATCTGCTACCTGGCTACTTTGATGCTACAGCTGCAAACAACATAACCCAGCTCTGACACATGTCACCTTTATTTTCCTTTTCAGAAATAATAAGGGGCCTTTCACATTCAGTTAGCTTGGGACTTGGTTCACTTTTGAGACCTGATCAAACCGCCTGGAAAAACGTCAAGCAATTACAACAGCTGCTGGTTTTGAGGGCGTTGTCCCCCAAAACAAGCACTTGAATAGAGAGGACGTAAAGAAGAAACAAGTCTCATTGATTGGTCCGTACCAAAAGCAGAAGTCCTGCTGCTTTAGCCCATGTTGGCCAGGCTAGTTAGCTTGTGGCTAATGAGCAGCCACAAACAACCGTGACATATAGTCTTCAGATATCAATGAGAGTTTTCCTCGCTACTTCTTCCTCACTACTTCTTCCTCACTACTCCACGTCTAGCCATAATATATTTTCCAACTTTGTGTGTCTGCATCTGCTTCTTTTGATTTGCATAATTAGCTTTGTTTACTACCAAGAATACATTGCACAGTACGTCACGTCCTCTCACTTCGCCTTCTAAACAGGTCATTTGTAAACGAACTGAGACCTAGCATTTCAAGGGGACCACAGATCGTCTGTCAGCTACGTTTCAGAGTTTGTGAGTAACGTATTTCCTTGAAGAAAACTCTGGTCTGGATCAAACAGGATAATGTGAACACGCCCCATGTAAAAGGAAAATAACCTTACAATCGATCTTAAATGACATGATCCTTATTTTGGCAGATCATAGTTTACAGTTTGTCATGTGTTTATCATTCTTATCAATAACAAGGAATGTCCAAACCGATTGTGCTCAATTGCATGCCTGTGGGCGATGTTACATAGCACTAGCAGGGTCGTATTGGGGAGTTTTTTCTGAGTACTCCATGCCATATCAGACCCTAGACTGATACTGATATGAGTAGGGTATCAGTGCATCTGTAGTATATAAACTTCTGATCAATTCCATCAACAAAATCTTAGGTAAGCAATAGTTTAAAACTTAAGGAAAAACTGGTGTCAGAAGTAAATAATCGATTGCACTGCTGGAACAAACTAGTGTTACTAAAAATCATTTATTTTGTACTTGTAAAGACTATATATCAACATGACCTACTACCTACGTTTTCAGTGTACTATCAGATCATTTTCATGTACTAAAAATATAAGCAGCATGCGGATACACTTGTGGATAATTGTTGTCTTGTATTAGCACTACAGATGATAAACACTTCAAAAACACAAATATCACTCATCCCGCACTCGGCTCAGCACCTCGTTATTCACCATAGCATCATTATAGTCATCAACACACTTCAACATTAGATTTGTATCAATACTCAATTTTCACTGGATATGCTACTCAGTGTTTTTGTATTTAAATATTTCATGTTTATTTTTAACATTTCATCATCATCGTTTCAAGCTCTTTTTGCTGCTCTTGTGCATTAACAATCACATATGTGACAAATCTTGAAACAGAGGGATGTTGCGTTGCAAATTTTGACTCAATTATACTTCACACATTTTGCACTTTTATTGCCCTGCAACAACTGCCAGCTTTACATGTCTGTGATATATGAAGACACTCTAGATTCTAACCCTGTTTACTTTATCTAATATTTTGTGGCTATGCGGTTTTACAGTTATTTGTATCTCTTAAGAAAATAATGAATGTGAGCCGAGGTCCTTCCTGTTAATCATGTTCCAAAACTCCACCGATCCTCGGTCCTTAGAGACATGTCGTACACCTGCGCTCAATCACACGAAGAGTCAACCTGGGATAAAACCACCCAGGGGGGCTTTTCAGCACATAACACCCTGATACTATTTTCATCCGCCTGCTCCTCAGAAAAGTACATTCATATAAGGTTAGATTAATGTTACATCCCCCGCTGTACAGACCCTGCTCTCTCTGTTTATTGTGTATCACCATAATCTGTGTTCAATTCACGAGCTCCATCAGCTTAAAGATTAATCTCCAAATGAATACATATGCACCCAAGCAGGCCTCACAAGGGCACGGTTGCATTATCTGTCACTGCAACTTGCAGAAAAGATTTTCCAATTTCCCTGCAACTGTTACGATGTTTTTATCCTCTTTTCGCCGATGTGAAATCATGTTCTTTTGGATAGATTTTCCCCGGGAACGATCCGTGTTAAAAGCCAGAGGGGGTCATCGTCGTGGTTACAGTGTAAACATATAAGGATATTGGACAAAAACAATTTAGACATTGTTAAAATGACGAAGTTGTAAAACTTCATTACAATATGATGTTTCGGTGAAAACTAAAGGAATAATTGCCTGCACACACAAAACAAATGCAAGCCAGGTGCAGGGACTTCTTAATACATCTTCAGTTACGAAAGAAAAATCTAAAAAGCCCCATTTAACTGAAATAATTAAATCCAAAATTGCATAATGTATAGCCGGTTTGCTGAAGCTTATTGGTTGGCTGATGCTCCCAAGACATGTCAGTCGATCCAGCCGCACAAACTAACTAATGGCATCTACGAGGCTTATTATGAACACATAAAGCCCTGAAGGCTTATATGTTTACCACCATTTGAGCAAGTACACTTAGAGATTGACTGCAGAGAGGAACCCCGCAGCTTTGTCAAGACTGTTAAAGTACATTTTGTTTTGCATTAGCATTTGTCTTTAACTTATATTTCGCCAACAATAGCGATATGATCACTCTCAGTAAAAAAAAAAAAAAGTTCTTCACACACAGGTATTTCTAAGCATTTTCTCACTCACTGAAGTTGGAAACATTTCAACCCAACTGAATCAGGTCAACTGGACAGGGTCTTATATCTTAATGTGTGTTTCCACTTATATAGGGGCAAAATTTCATCAAAGACCAGCTGGGCCTTAATATAACTGTCCTGCAATAAAACCTACAAATTAGATTCCAAACTTTCCTGAGTTATTGGGGACATTTTTGAATATGAATATAAGGCACTGGATGTATGTACATATAGACAACTAACAGCTGCATTGGCTGGGAGAACATCAATTATTTCATCACAAAATCACAAACATAACATGATCAATGTTTCTAAATATGCTCAATAAAAACGTACAAAACATATATTCTAGATCCGCTGCTCATCTTTGCTTCTACCTCTCACAGCCACTTCTGTAAAAGGTCTCGTCAGACACGAAAGTAGGCCGATAAGGCTTCCTAGTCTTTGGCCGCTTGACTCAGAGCTATGTCAGATTACAGTCAAGTAAATCTGGCTGTCACTAGCTGGACAGTACTATTAAAAGCACACGCGTGCACGCTGCATGATAAGGGCAAGTCACCGACTTGCATTTAGCTTCTGGAGAACATTTCGCTTGGCGATAAAATTAGAGCTTGTCATCCACTGGAGGCTAAATCCAAACATGATGTGATGTGACTGAGCTGAATGGGCTTTTGTATAGTCCCGCTAAATGTCTTGTTTGGGGTAATGTTATGCCAAGGACGGGACAGAATTAATGGCTGCAAATTTGGATGATTTGCTGTTGGGGAAACAAACCTTTCCACTTCATGCATATGTTTTGAACTTGAGGCAAAAAAAAAAAAAAAAAAAAAAAAAAAAA
>OMNM01043842.1:28999-67972 GCA_900302745.1 Parablennius parvicornis
CCCCTTATATATATATATATATATATATATATATATATATATATATATATATATATATAAAAAAACACACACACACACACACACACACACACACACACACACACACGCATGCACAAATGCTGCAAAAGCTCTGCCTACACACACATGCTCTCTCTATCGTTCTCCTTCTGTCTCTTCTTCCTCTTCACTCTCCAGTTCTTCACACACTGATTTGAATGATGGAGTGACCAGCACGGGATAATTGGCCTCTTCATTTTACACCATTGATCATTTGGGAAACTGAGTGTGAGACTTGAATGCATGATATTTTACAGCAGGGTTTTTTTGGATTTGTTTTATATACTAAACACTAAAATACGGACAGGAGTGCTGACTGTGTACCCGGAGACGATAAAGTTAAGTAGCTCGCTTCTTTAACCTTTTGGCATCAATTGAAGTTAAACCCAAAGGCACCACAACGCTGAAACAAGCAGCAAAGAATAAAATTGAAACAACTTCCACAGAAAGAACGAGACCAGGCAGGAATCTAGACCAAGAGGAAAGAGGCATGAGAGTTTGTTATGCCTCAACAGATTTAAGGTGAGACCTGAGATCTGCAGATTTCTCCTCCGATATCAAAGATTTCAAGTGTGGCTGCTTTTCCTGGCAAACTGAAGTCTTCTGCGAATGATAAATGTATCTCTTCCCTCAACTGCAAGAAAAACTACCAGATCTCATCCACAATGCTTTCCAAATTGCCTGCAACTCTGGATAAATGTCTCTGAGAGGCATGGCTGTGTGTGGACATGAGACCCAGTAGCAGGTTTTATAAAAACATAAGATCTGAGGTAAAGAGTAAAAACCTGGTTTGAAAAAAAACAAAACAGGGCGAGTCAGTCACACAAGGACACAAGGGAATATTGAATGGATTGGCCAATTCACTTGATGAATTTACTTCATGTATCTTACTTTTTCACTGGGTCATATTAAATCCCTAAGTCTGTCCAAGGCCCAGTTTCACTACAAAGTTTTCAAGTGAAACCAAAAACTTTTATGTTTTTTTTTTTTTTTTTGGTGTCCATTCACATAACAATTGTGCTCGAAGCTATTGAAAACATTTAAATGACTCCCAAGGTGGAACTTTTCTCAAATGCTCCTACCCCGTCTCCATTGAAACGGAGCACAATGCAACTCCTCTGAGATGCTTCTACTGCACCATGGATGTATTAAAATAGGTTTTTTTTTTCACATGTGCAGGTAGATAGCCATTATCAACAGTGTTTCCTCCAGAGTGTCGTGGCTCCCAATCCAAATTCTCCTGCGACTTGATAGTTTCATAGCTAACAGTCACTGTAATAACAATCCAACTTGGTTGTCTTTCCATATGAATGTCCTTGTGCATCCATTGTTGCTGATTGTTTTCTGCCCACGAGTGTGTGGTTTCATTCCGAAAACAAAACAACAGCATCTTCTCATTACCCAGCATGAAAACTACGCTGATTCCAGCATTTCCGTCATCGAAACGCAAAACTTCTCTGAAATGAGAATGCGGAAATTATGCCTTTCATTAGAAACGTCATGTAAAGAAGTCTTCAAACAATTAATAATGTTGCAGTAGGAGCGTTGATCTGTTCCAACCAAAATCTGCCACCTCTCAGGCCCCGTAAACACGAGCCAAAACTATCTTTTTCCTCCCCTGCGTTCTCCACAAAAATTCCGTCCACACGTCACTATGAACACGAGGCTTCAGGGCATGTAGTACATATGCCAGGCCTTTAGGGGCGCTGTGAATCACCAAATGCATTTAAAAAAAAAAAAACAATGGCAAAAGAAGACATGGAACACGTAGAAATTTAGAAGTAGACTCCTGCTCATAGACTTCTATATAACTGAGTTATATTGGTCTATGACCCTGCTCCTCTGGGGTTTTACAATTTCTTCACTCTTAACATAACCAACGGCTGTGCCTGAAAGTAGCCCATAAAAATATATTTTTATTTCTTTTCCAGTCTAAGGCTGGATAAATTACACATAAGCACGTCAAAGGAGTGCAAATTACAGAACATCTTCCCACGGTACATATCTTTTGAACATTTTAATAAAGAGAAATGATCTGCGTCTTTGTGAAGATTACAGCTGCACGAATTACCGACACTGACAAATGTACCTTGTGTTTCCTTTCCTTCGGTGTGTCACAGACAGTGTCACAAAATGTTCAAGCAATTGAAAACGAGTCCTGGCAAAAGAGAATTTTGATGACTTTGTCTTTTGTCTACATTTCGACTTTGTGTATTTTATTTAATTTTTTTCCTGGAAGTGTCATCCATCAACTACATAGAGAAGCAGAAACATGAGACTAAGCGTAATTCGAAATCCTATAAATGAAAGAAAGTCCTCCACAAAGGCAGAGTGATGAAAAATCCTCGCCCACACAGCTGACTGGGGATGTGTGACCTTCGTGATGCTGCAGCTGGAGAGCTGCAGGTATTGTGAGATTTCCCAGCCGCATTTGTCTGTCTTTATGACGAACCGGAAATCCTTTAATGGAAGCGATTTCTTTTCTTTCATGAGGAAATACGTAGACATGCACAGTTGCCACGTTTTATAACATTTCACACACACAAATGTCAAAATTTCACAGACTGACATAGATTCATAAGGATGATTAGTCCTAAACATTTTCACTTTAAAAAAAATATTATTTATATAGCTTACGACATCTCTACATCTCAATTATTACAACATTATAACATTCATTACGCATACTTAAGTTATTGCAAAAAATCATCAGCTTTAATTGATTACATTTATTCTCATTCTGTGTGTATAATTGTAAAAATGAAAAAAAAAAATTACAATTAGTGAATGCTTTGACTCCCTTTAGCAATGTCTTTCAATATCTAACATTTAATCAGTATTACTCTTTGTGCGTGACCTTACTGAGAACATTATGTCATGAAAATGTGGCCATTCAGTCTCATGGTTTGTGTTTGAATGGCCACACCGCAGATGTTCTTGAGAATCACCATTATGACAACATATTGTGACCTGAAAACCATTTTCCTCTTTTTTGCATTCTTCTAAATGTCAAAAACAGTCAGTAGTAAAAGTATCGGAGTGAAAAGGTTAATAATTACATTATATCTATAAGTAAATTTTTCTGTTATGCTTTTGTTAAGTCAAGTGCTGTCAAACCGATAAAATTTATAACTGATAATATTCTCCTGGGACTTGTTTTATAGTTGAGTCACCAGAATAGTAATTCAACTTGATCGTCTGTCTATGTGAAAGTCTGTGTACTCACCATTGTTAATGTTTACAGCGTATTGTTTTCTCCACGTTCATGTGTGGTGTCATTAAAAAAACAACCAACAGCGCCTACTCGTGGTCCAACATGAAAAATACATTGTTTTCAGCATGTGTGCCAATTCTGTGTAAATGGACGTTTTCATTGTGAATGCAAAACTTTTCTAAAAGGAAAACACAAAAACGAAACATTTTCGCTGGAAACATCTAAATTGGACCTCAGATATTCACCCACCAAACACGTGTGTGAGCATGCAATGCAGCATGCCTCTGGTAACTTCTTTATCATGCTGTTTACAAATTTGCCCCGTGAATTCACATTTTTAAAACATTTGCACATTTACCACCCAAAAAAATGAGTCCAATTAGCAGGTTCATACTGACAGATGGGACCATATCTATCTATAGTCTCCTCCTTATACATGGCGGTGTAGGCGGAGGTGACTTCAGAGGGCAGATGGTAAAAGTCGAAGAATCCAAATGCTTAACATTTGCATTTTAAAGGACCAAGAGATCATATGTTCACCACACACACACACACACAGTCAGTGCCGGAGCACCTCTCCTTCAGCTGTTTTCACATACCAGTGAATCATCCGTGTTTGGCCATGTGATTACCACGTGCTGTTGACAAATAAAATCCCTGTTGTTTTTGGTTGTAAGGTCACGTTATCAATTTGCACAAGTCTCCTCACTTTCTTGTTATGGGTCAATGCAGCAGCATGTAACGAGAGGAGGGAGGGAAGACCTATGTGTATAGAGGTGACACATTGAACTATGAATAATGTCTGTGAGTTGGCCCACGCAACGTTTGATAACTATTGATCAAGGGGGGAGAAACCTGTAGGGCTTCCCCCTCAGCACTTCCCTACTCGTAGGGTATTAATATACAACCTTACTCACAGGTTAGTTGGCAGGGTTGTTTAAAATTCTAATCATGGAGTCATCGCAATTGTAAATTTTTGTGAAAATTAAAAAAGTAGTATTAGGTGGAATAGTAAATTCAACTTATTCAAATATTTACTCTTATTGGACATTGCTGCAACATGCTGAATCATCACTTGTTTTAACAACACAGTGATTATATGAGCACTGAAGAGATTTGGAAATCAAAATTAGTTTCTTTTTTTCTCATTTTGGATTTTCTTCGTTTAACAGCTCAGTGACACAATTTCCTTAAATCTGGGTCATGAGCAGTGACAGTGAAAAGGTTCATCTTAAGGAAAGCATAGAGGAACACAAATGTACACTGCAGATAGCAACCATTCTATCTCTGCATTTTTATTTTTATTTATATTTTTGCCCATCAAGCCTATTGGGTGCGGGACACGAGAAGAAAAAATGACAATCACTCACAGTGACATTCAGGCCCACAGGCAGTTTGGGGGCAAAACATAGTCCTTCTCAAAGCATCGGAGGATGAGCCTTACAGAACGTAATACACTTTGTGTTGCACCAACTCTCCTCCCAGTTTAAGAATTGATAGCTGTTGAGATCAGTATACATTTTCTTGTGCTAGTTCATACTTAACGTGTGTGTATTCAGCTTAACAATCAAGGAATTGGTTGACCAGTTTCTTGCTGTTGTTTTTCCTGTGCATTTACTGTCCAGCTCAATAGTATTGCACTGATGGAAATCAGACAATCTTTGATCTGTAGAGTGGGCAAGCATGTGACCAGAACTGTTACTGGCCACCGCCTGAGCAGATGACTAGAGTTATAGTTTGAGACTGGTGACGATCAAATCATTGACACTTGGTTTCTGCTCCAGGTGGACAACTTCGCTTTCCAGGTAGGCTCGCTGATTGTCTTCTTCCAACTTATGGAAGCACAGCAGCAGCAACCAGCTAAAAAATTCTTTTCCTCCTGATACCTTACAGTAGAAATCCTTTGTTCCCATATTTTTAATTGTTTACTCTTTCAGCTGACAGGCGAGTTGTCAACAAACTACTCCAAATTTGAGATTTACAGATCTACGGATCCCATTTTGAGATGTAATGGTTTACCAATCCATTCGTTTGGTGTCTGCTAAGCTTGATCAGGAATCCATGTGGCACCAAGTGCCTTGTGAGGTTATATAAATCAAGCAATGAAGTCATCCTTCCTGCTCCTTTCCACACGCACACTCAGTTCTGGTGCAGTTACACTTTTTTTTTTTAAACTTCATTTTTTTTTTTTTTACGCTCTGTTGTGCATCCTTGCCACACCTGCTCACACATCCAGTTCGCAAGCACATCACAGCCTGTAGACTTTGCCAATTCCCTTAGTGTGTGTTGCAATGGTTACTTTAAACTCTGTTTAATAACAGATTATAGACTCCGTTTTACAAGTCAGGCCGGAACAAATTTGTGGTGTGACGGTGGAAGCACAGAGGAGTCATCTGCATCAGATAACATAAAGGATTTTCAGCGGGCCACCTTGTTTAAAAAGTGAAGTCAGTGTGAAGCAGTGCAGAGGTGACCTTATCACTCACTGCACAGAAACAACAAGCTCAGCAGCATCCAGATTGTGGACCGATTATCACACCGTGCACTCAGTAATGAAACATTACTCTCAGAGAACAACAGCAGCAGCAAATGACTGTTAAGAGCTAAACAGGTACATCTATTTAGCCTAGAAAACAGCCAATTTTAGGAAGTGTACATTCCCTCAGGTGTCCAATTTTATGATCGGCAGTTCAATTCCTGACCTGTTCGTGTCTTTTCCAATGAGATGTGAGCGCCATACATGGCAGTCATCGAAGTGAGTTCAGAGAGACGGGAAGCTAGTAAAGAAAAGTGCTTCCTGCATTATGTTATTTTATATTGTGTGCTATTATGTTGTTATTTTGCATCATGTTATGTTATATTATTTGTTATATCATATTGTGTTGTTATTACCACAAAGAACGTAATAAAATCATTGGAATTTATTAGTTTTGTCTGTTCATGTCATTTCATTAGCTTTTATTTAGTCAGGAGAGCCACATTGAGATTGATCATCTATTTTACAAGTGTGTCCGGTCTGTATGTCTTTTAGCAAGACATACAGATAGGACAAAAGTACACCATGGATTTACTCATCTGAGTTAGAATGAGAGGAAAATTGGTTTTATAATTTTCAGGCAGTCTCTCTGGCAGAAAACCCTGAAGGCAAATTTCTCCTGTGCTCTGTTCTTTCTGACATTTAGTTTTGTTTTGTTTTTTCTCTTCACAGGAAGTCTGACGACCACAACTGAATCAACTGAGCACATCCTTTCTATTTATGAATCACAGTAGTGTTGTTTTATGTGATCTCACAGGAATAATAATCAGTTTCTTGAGATGCACCTCAGACACTTTTTTTTTTAACAAGGGGGGTGAACAAATGTTACATCTGCTAGGAAGTACATCAAAGACTTGAATCTTTTTTTTTTTTTTGTTAGCCCATTAGTGATTTTCTTCTATTGATTACTCAATATGAAAGTAGATTCAAACAATTCTCAGCTTGAATGGTTTGAAGATTGAAACAGAGACCAGGGAAAAGAACAAAGGAGGGCAGATCTGTATTGAGATGGTCCAGAATGTCCCCTCAGTTTGGATCGTGCCCCTATCTCCTCTTTGACACCACCTGTACAGATTCTATCCACATCCCTACAACATAGATGGGCTTTATAATATGACTTTTGAGCCTGTGTAAAGGATAGCAGCATTCACCACAGAATACTCTCAACATTGTCCAGCAGATGTGGACAGACATTTGACCCATCCTGTAGAGGGCATAGATGTTCCTAGCCCAGTAAAGTTTATTGTCAACATGCAATTAAGATGATTGCAGTCTTCCACAATTTTCACAGTGCCCCTTTAATGGAAAAAGGGGATAAGGGCACCCTGCTCCATCTCCCCAACTCCTTTGTCTTTGTCACATTGAGCTGCATATTGAGTATAACTTTTTTTTCTTTTAATCAAGATATAGCAGAGGATGAATCACACACACAAATGCATCATTTAACCAAACATTGTTTTTTTGCACAAAACAAACTGACAATACTAAGTTGAACCATTTAACAGAATCCAGTAAGCGCATTAAGCAGGATCAGCCATGTTTCCCCAGAGGTTATAAAGAAAGCAACTCACAACAAAGAAAATATTTGAAAACATATCACTGACTACACTGGACTGGACTGAAATGGCTTAATTAGCACATCAGTAAGCCTAATGAGGTCTGCAGCGGTATAGTTCGATATTAATTTTCCATGCCGAGCCTCTTGGCTGTGCATTCAGTGAGGTGGTCTTCTAGACAACGCCACAGATATGCAACATGTCGTTGTCAAGACCTGATCAATTAGTGTGTGTGACACATATATTAATTCCAGCTCATTCCAAGTATTATCTTCCATGCTAATCATCTGGGGACCTTAATTAACTTACTGTTGTAATTGAGAATTATAGGTCAGACGTGATTACACATTAATCATCTCACCACTTGCATATTGTCAACACTCATTTTTTTAGCGTGCTTTAAGGTATTTATTAATAAAGACAGAATTTGTTTTCAGGCTGATGTGTAGAACTGAAGCATCAGGGGGTTACAGCTCGACTGGAAATCACAGCATGAAAATTGAGCAGGGTTATTTTTCTTATCTGTTGGTTTACTTCTTGGAAGTGGACTCATGTGCAAGTATCTGCACATATTCAATGACGCATGCTATGTGTGCAAGGTATTTCAATGAGGATCCTATGCTGCAAAAACAAATTGATTTGATACCAGGCACCAACATTTAGCTTCAAAATCTGCCTCTTCTCTTGTTACTGCGCCTACTATTACGCTCAATTCACTACATTTATCTCCTTGTTATTGCTAAAAACTATACAGACTGCAACAAACAAAATACAACTGAGGTATTTTCACAGGTCAGAAGTATGACGCTCTCTCTATTTATTCAATCCCATCATTCAAGACAGAGGAGAAAACAAACATTACATCCCAGAGTTAATGTGCCTGCATTAAATCATGAAATCCATCTTAACAGAATATTTAGCTTTCCCTTTGCACACTTGATCAATACAATTTTAATTTTGGTTTTGTTTTCTGTATTAATTGTGCAAATCTGTTACAACCTGATTATTTTATTGTGGGATGACGAATCTCATAAGCATAATGTTTGGTGATGAGCACTAGGAAAATCAATAAGATTAGAGTTTGTGAATCTATTTGTCCATGTAATTACATAAGTAGTAGATATTTGACCTATCGGTGTGATTGATGAAGTATTTGTGAAAGGTGATTTTTTTTTAATAGAGTTTACCATTTAAAAGAGGAAAATTAAGACTTTGCATCCTGATTGCACCCATGCGTTGCAGAGACCAGCTCGTACATTGTTCATGTGCTGCTCTCTACTGGATACAATTAGGAAGTGCATCTCTACTATTGAACTCACAGCACGTCCACATAAGATTGATTGCTTAAATCCCACCGACACACTGAGAAAAAAAAAAGGAGGGGGGAAAAAATCCAATAACAGTAATTTTCTTAAATGAATTGCAAGTCTTGATGCACATCCAAGTGTAATATTTATGTTCCTGGTGACTGCTGCTGTAATCCTAAAGACAGGCCCCTGTGTTGACAAAATCCCCACGTTTTCCCACGTCACCGAGGCTAATCATGAGCCCTCTGGCAGGTGGTTTGCTCTCTCTGCCGGGTTGCCTGCAGCAGGATGTTTCATGTGGGGCACAGTGAACGCACCTCTGACTGCGAGCAGCAGGGAGACGGCGGCAAAGTACGAGGCGTCGACGGGAAGCTTGAAAAGAGAAGCGAAGAGGATTACTTGCACTGAGGATTAAATATCACACATGACTGAATAAATTGGTCTATTTATTTGCTTTTTTTTATCATATTCAGTGAAAGCAACAGTAACTCCATTTACGTACATGTGTCCAGTTTATTTGCTGTTCAGTATGTTGTCACTCCTCATTTTGTCACTAACTCTGAAGCCAGGTTGGTTAAACTTTCTGGAGACATTTTCCAAATATGTGATTGTTTGTATGTAGCATGACATGATGCCCAGAAAACTGTTTCTACCAATCACTACCCTAACTGGACAGTGTGGGAAATACATGCATGTTACCTTAACATAACATAGTGCTGAACAAATGTGTAAAAGTTTAAGTTAAGCATCCAAAACAATCTAGCAAAGTGAAAATTCTTTCTAGAATTAAAACTTTCAGGGCATTTTGATACTTCCCCACTTCTCGCTTGATATGCAACATGTGCAGAAGATGCTGATGATGATAACAATGAATTTTATTTTTATTGCACTTTACATTAGCAAATCTCAAAGTGCTAAAAACAATATGAACTAAAGCAACAATGTAAATCACTTCAAATATCAGCAATAAAAATCAATAGAAGCAAATATAAAACACTTTCAAAATAGCAATAAAAGTCAATAAGAGCTTTGAAACAGGAGTTTTTAGTCCTTTTTTTTTTTCAAACAATCAGCAGTCTGTGACAGTTATGGATGCTGGGTTTAGCTCTTATAGCTGTACAAATGTAGTACGGCAAAGTACTACCTCAGCAGCGATGTTATGTGTGTTGATCTTCTGCCAGCTCGTATCACCTGCAATAAACATCTGATCTCCAACATCTCTGTTTCCTACAAGAGCACACTTTGTTTTAAAACTTTATTAATGGCTTACGGTAAAAAATAGTTCAACACAATAACCCAATAGTTATTCATTCTATCCTTCCAATCATCTTCTATACAGCTTATGTCACTCGCGACAATGTTTTCAAGCACAAATGGAAAACTTTAGTAAACAGTTCATCTGCACACGTTAGTCGATGGACAATAGCAACAATGGCGGCCTCCAGAGTGGCATGACAGGACCGCGTACCTGGCGGCCTTTCGATCTCCCTTTTGATGTCAGAAAACGGGAAACGATCCCATCCTCACTTTTCATTTCATTTGGGAATTGGAAATCAAAAAACCTGAAAAAGAGTCTTTATCTATTTTCTAATATGCGTGTGTCTAACATGGTTTTTTTCAAAAGTTGGTAAATAAAATGCGACCACAACTCCTTATGTCAAGCTTGCTTTCTTGCTTGGCCGGAAAATTATTTCCAATTTCAAGACAAAAAAGACTCATCTAACATTTTTTGTTTACGGACCTCAAGATAGAAATCAGAATCCCATCTGTATTCTCCTGGGACTCGATAGTTTTATAGATGAGAGTCATACGGAATAACAACTCGGTTGTCTGTCTGCACAAACGTCCTTGTTCTCCCATTATTAATGTTCATAGTGTATTGTTCTCTGTGCGCATGTGTCTGTGGCTTCATTACAAAAACAACCAACAGCGCCAATTCATGACCTAACTTGCTGACTACATCATTTTCAGCACATTTTATGTTTGTGTGTTAAAAGGTTTTTTAAATGTATTTATTTCAACAACTGTATTAATCCGCTTGGGGATATTTTTGCCTCCATCGGTAGCAGCCACACAGAGTAGCACTGTGGGGGGTGCTGGTGGGTGCAGAGCGTCTTGCTCAGGGACCCACGGTGCATGTTTTGTGACTGTGGGATGAAACTGGAGTACCTGGAAGAAAGCTACGCCCAAATATCAAAAACATGCAAACTTTAGAAAAAAGGTCTCCACCTGGAATTGAACGAGGGCCTCCTCGCTGTGAAGCGAGAGTGCTAATTGCTGCGCCACCGTGCGGCCAAATAGACTTTGTTTTTTAAAATGTTGCGGATACTAAAATGCAAAGATGCTGCAGTTTCACTTGAATCTGGGGTGATAGATCGCACCCGACAGATAGAAAGACAGATACTCACATTCACACTCACACCAACAGGTGATTTGAGTCATCAATTAAACTCACATGAGCTTTTTTTGGACCGATGATGGAAAGCTGTTTAGCTGGTGTTTTAACAGACTTGTAATAGACTTGATTAAGGTGGCCCAGAAGGGCCATCAGCAACGGAACCACAAATGCCACAAAATTACTTTCAGGACCTCCACATCTGTCTCCGCCTAGTGGCATCATTTATCCCTTCCTCCTTCTTCCCTTCCTTTTTCCTAGGTGGGCGTGTGCTGCCTGCTGTCTGAGATGTGGAAGAGTGCAGTCGATTGGTTGATCACCTGAGTGCACTCACCTGAGGCAGGGCGTGGTTTACACCAAACATTTCACCTGTCACTCCATAAAGCTGGCATCAGACCAAGACTTGGCGCCAGACTATGAACTACCAACAGTTAGTTGAATCCTGCTCTGCTCTGCATTAACCTGCCTTCCCTCTGTTTCAGATCTGGACCTACCCTGCTACACCAAACTCCTGCTCAGTAACTCCGTTCATGGGAACCGCTCTACGACTTCCACTCAACAGAAGGCTCCCTGATCACCCTCCACCTGTCTGCTGCACATGACCACCGTCCATCTTCTTCACCACCGAATACTCCATTCAACGTTTAGCCACTTCATACCAGGCAGTGTGTACACTTCAATCTTTTACTTGGTCCTAGTAGGTTCAGTTGAGCTGTACAGTAGTAGTAGTTGTGTTTCTGTTTTAGTACTTTTCTGGGGATCCGTCTTGATATTGTGTTCTTGTCTTGGTGTATTCTGTTAGTTAGCTGTCTCTTTTCTTTGTTTGTCAATACCCCATCTTCGATTACTTATTTATTCATCTTGTAATTAATTTTACTTGCTGGTCTGGGTCCATTGTCACTGCTTTGATAATAAAGCGCACTGAGAGAACTACTGACTACTGTGTCTCTGTCCGCACCCGAGTCTGAATCGTGACGGCCACAGCAAAAGCCACAACGGAGGTGTGCAGCAGTCAGAACAGGCTTTGTTTTCAGAGAAATTTTCTGGTGGAACCAAAAGATGAAGACTCATAAGGTCAGTAATCACAATCCGTGTTTTTACTAACCTCTTTAAACTCTGATCAAATAGTCCGTGTGCTGTGCTCCGCTGTGGAATTTTGCTGTTGTGATTTTTTTTTTTTTGTTGTTGTTGTTGTGTTGTGGCTTTTTCTTGTGACTTGTGTTGTGGTTTTTTCTTGTCGTGTGGTGTTTGGTTGCAATGTGCTGTTGGCCTTTCTGCACCACTGCAGTTGATTCAGCTTTAAATGCATATCTATATATTTTATCCTACAAATTTTGCACTGTGTGATAATGGACAATGTTATAAACAGTGTGGTTCTTGTTTGGGGACATTTAAGCCACTCGTGATTCTATTAAACCGCTTATTAGTTGTAGTCAAGGAACAGATGTTGATTGGAAAAACTTGACTGCAACAAAAACACGATGAGAAAATAAGTACACCAACTGAACTTTAAAAACATTTGTGTTCAGCTAAAGTGAAATGTTAGTTGCAGTTTTTCTTTGACACACAGATGACTTTATGGCGTTTAAAGTGTTGCATTTATTTTATTGAGAGTTAAAGCATTGCAAAAAAGGTCATAAATGTCTAGTGAGAGTAACAGTATCTGTCGGCTGAGGATATTTATAATTATATAGTTATGTCAGTGTGGTTCCAGCTAACATTGAGATCATCTTTCAACGTCTGTTTCGTTTCAACTACTCAAAACTCAAAATGCTCCATGAGTTAATTCACATATTTTTTTTGTATCCAATGCTGATGTTTGTCTCACCTTTATGTAGTTAGCAGATGACCTTCAGGTCAATTTGTCTCTTTCCACCAGTTAAGACCCATTGAAGTGACATTTGAACTAAAAACACCTTTTTAGGGTTTTTATTTCAGTAAAAGCTTTGCATTTGCATAACAAGGTTTTGAAAATGTTTACATGGATGCTGCAGAAATGTTGAAAATAATGTAGTTAACCCACTAGGCCACAAGATGATGGTGTTGGTTGTTTTTGCCATGAAACCCCGCACACAGTTCTATTATGAACATTAACACAAGGAAGTACATGTGTATTTGTATGGACAGAATAGCAGAAAAGGGATGTAATGAAATCAAGAAGTTCCTCAAACTTGAATTGCAGTGTATAAGACAAATATGCTGGGTTTTTCTTGTTTCTTCTGTATTTGTGGTGAAGAAAACTCAATACAAGCCACATGTTGAAGAAAAGTTTTATGGCACATTGTTTGGCCATGAAGTTTCTAAAAAATTAAAAATGTAATATTAGAACTTTATGATGAAAACAAAACCTCCTGCATTGCTCTCTTACTGCAGTATACCTGTGCAAGCAGGAGCTGGTTACTGAAACTCGGTTTCCATTTCATCCACAGGGTGGCTCAGTGCAGCTGTGATAACTCACACGCAGCTTTTATAGAGGCCCTTTAATCATTGGTCTGCTTTTACCACATGTGCACGAGACCCTTCTCCCTGTGGGTGGATGTTAAATTGGGGACTTCAGACAGTAAATCTTTGGAGCATTGATTAATTCAGGTCTCTTTCTTTCATCCTCTGACATTATTTCAGACTTTTTCCGCTTGCATCAGTTCTCCTCTCCTCAAGTTAATTGAACTTGTTTGCTACACATTTTCCCTTAACAAGCCTGCAGCAGCCCTGTCAAACTTTACCTCTAATTGCTGAACATTGAATAAGACTGAAACCAGAGTCAAGGCCGGTGAGGCGAGTATAAATAGGGTAAGCCCCGACTCCCACGAGACACAGATTCATTCACTCAGAGCTCTTTATCTACTGGAAATATAAACGCAGGCGGTGTGTTCCCTTTGATTCCTGGTCAATCAGTCCTAATAGTCTAACATAAACACCTCCTGGGCCATTCTCTGTATCTAAGATGGATTTAATCAATCCCCCTGGCTCTGATTTGCAGACTGGGGTCAAATGGAGACTGAATAATTAGGATGGAGTCCAGTGCAGTGTCAATGGGAAGCTTCCTAGGGTCAGTATGAACTAACCGTACAGTTTTATGGAGAGGGATCGATAACGCAGCGGTATCTATAATGGGTCGCGATTAATACCGAACGATGGTCATGTTTCATTTTAATTGGAAGTATCTACTGTATTATATCATTCTAACCACAACGTATTACATGAGCAAAAAAAAAAAAAAACAAACCCAGTATTTCTAGTGTTTAGCCCTTTTGTTGTAGTGTTTTCCTCTTACAGCTCACCTTATAAAACAGTTGATGTGTCAAGTTTGAATTGTTTATTTTGAATCACTCTTTAATCTGTTCAGATATTTTGGTAGTTCAAATATTCAGATATACCAATGTATTAGAAAAAATGCCATTCCTTATTATATGTGTTATTACACTGTTCAGTCTTAAACAATCAATACTACGAGACGGGTTTTTTCAATTTTTTTATTGTTACACCTCTCTTCGGCTCCATTTACATGACAATGTGTCATGTCAATGCCCATTTACATGGCAACAGCAGAAAAAGTGAAAACGATGTAATTAGCATTCCAAGCCATGAGTTGGCACTACTGGTTGATGTTGGAATGAAACCAAACACACACGCAGATAACAAAACTCTATAAATATTCATTCGTGTGGACAAACAACCAAGTTGTATTGTTATTCTGGGTGACTCAGCTCAAGTCTCGGGAGAACGTGGACTGGGAGTCATGATACTCAAACATCTACTCATGCATGTGCAGAATGACAATTAACTACGGAGGTTGTGCGCAATAGCAGATTTAGAGTCAATAGAGCATTTTGGAAATGTTGCATTTTCGGCAAAATCGTTTATTTAAACTGGACCTTGGTGTAACACCAAGGTTTTTTTTTTTTTTTTCCCCATGATTTCCATTTTCAACTTCAATATGTCTCAAGTCTCTGAAGTTCCGATGTTGCTGCAGTTACGGTTACAATGACCACCAGAGGTCACCAGAAAATTTTCTTTGTGACATCCAGTCTGTATAGTTTGACCCTACACTCCACATATCAATGCGACTCAGAAAACCCACCAACAGCCTTTCAATTGAACCTGCATCACTAAAGCCGGCCGAGAAGGGAAAGTCCTGACTGAAATGATGTTCTTGATATATTATTCACCGACTTCAAGCAGGTGTTTGATGTGTAAATTACTTGTAATTCCTCTTTTAGACCAGGGATAAATGGATGGGTCAAGGTGCCCTGCAACAACTTTTCCTTGGCTGTCACACTACACAAAACCCACACAAGAGTTAGCACTGCACATGCATTCTGTTTTATTGTAACACCAAGGAGCCAGTGAAAAGTGTAGTTTTCAAACTCCAGGGCATGGAGTCATTAATATCATTATTATTATGCTGAATATGAGGGGAAAAAAAAGGAAATTATGTTGTGCTTTCCCTCCATATTTTATCATGTTGGTAATCCATATTCATATTTCCCCTATCGGGTTCCACCAGGTTTGTTCCTCTGGGATGTTTTCTATGTGTGGAATAAAAGAAAAAAAACAAGAGGGATCTTCAGGGAAATATCAGACATGGGCCCTACAGCTTGACTGCATGTTGGGTGGAACTATTTACAAGTGAAAGGCATACAGCTGGATGTGGTTTACACAGAGTAATTGCCTTTGGTTTCTGGGGAATACAGAAGTGTATCAGTACCATAATCAATAAAAGTGCACTGGCTGGATAGCAGCAGCTGCTGTATCCATATGGGGATGAGAGTAGGCAATTAAATAGTCTAATTAATGTTGCTCCTATTGTCCGCTGTGCTTTGGGGGGTTGTGAAATACTGATAGAAGAAATGGATTGTGTTTTTCTGTCTGTTTGGTATTCTTTGTCGAGGAATTTGGGTGACACCCATGAGCTCTAGTGAAAATGTTTGAATTTCGATTGTACAAAAATGTGAAACAATTCCTCTCATGTTGCGCCCATTATAACTAATCTAGCCTGAATTAAGTCTGTGCGTGTGTGTGAGTGTGTGTGCATTTATTGTGTAAAACTTGCATTAAAGCAGTTTGTCGGCAGGCTCTGGATGAACGAGCAGTAGAAGGTCAGCAGCAGTTCAGTGGACAGGTTATTCTTTCTGAGGATTCTCAGAAGGTGGAGTCACCTGCTGAGGCTTCCCCGTGACAGGTGTGATGTTTTTTGTCCAGGAGAGATCAGCAAAGATGAGGACACCACAGAACCTGAAGGTGTGGAGCCTCACAAACACTCCCTGTTGAAACAATACACAGCAGAACACAGAAACAAGAGCAATCAGAGATTTCAGATCTCCGCCAATGGTTGACATGGACATGTTCCACATGCAGAAAAAACTACCTTCATTCTTTTATTTAGCTTGGTGAGCCCATGATTTTATTTCAGAACTTGAAAGAACTCAAGATAAGACAATATCGTTACCGCCTTCCACGTGATCATCCGAACTGTGGTTGAGAAGCCTGGCTTATTATGGACAACAACGAACTTCGCTTCCCAAAGCCAAAATGTGCTATGACTCCATTCCCCACAATGCACTTGTCAATTACGGTGGCAGGCTAAGCGTGTAACGATTTATAGTGAAGTGAAAATTTGTAACAATTTTTGGTCTGGATAAACACCAAAATTTTATGGATTACTCCTCTGATCAAATGCAATTTTTATGAAGATCCGCTCGTTTTGAGATATCCTGTTAATAGACAAATAAACGTGGGTGGTTTTATAACCACGAGGAGGTGATAAACATGGATGATGTGCTTGCAGAAAGTGTGCAATCTTGAACATACTCACTTCTGTCTGGGTTTAAACCGGGTAACTGAGTCTACATTTGGGATGTCATGTGGGAGCACCTTCCAGGGTTTGGGAGCTGAAAACTCCCAGGTGGATGGAAGAAGGGGATTGTAGGAAGCGTACAGGGGTGGCAATGTGGGGGAGGTCTGACAGATAACGGTTGTGTAAGGCTTTGAGTGCATATAGGAGAATTTTTTTTTTTTTTGTACTTTAACCTGTATTCCATCGGGAGCCTGCGGAGCTGCTGTAGAAATGAGGTGATAGGGTGGAATCAGGGGGTGTTGGTGATAATGCGAGCAGCTGAATTTTGAAACCATATGAAGCTTCTGCGGGGATTTGAGAGGGAAGTCAATGAGGAGGGAGTTGATGAAGCAGATTGAATAGGTCGAAAAGTCCAAAGAATTTGCAGATAAATGCAAAGGTTTTGCATTGAATGCCAGATAAATATGAGTTACAAGTCATTCACTTACTCATGATTTATTCCTTTGTGTTATTTCGCACTTGGTTCGATATATGGCTTCAGGAAATTGTTGTCATTCCTGATGTGGGCTGTTAATGAAAAGCACCTAAAATGTTTTCCTGGAGTCCAAACTTTTGGGTTAACACAAAGAAGTAAAATGCCATTTTCTGTTTTTTTATCGACAGCATATCCAAGACATATTTGCATTTATATAATTGACTTCTTTGGAAGGTTGTTTTTATTGGTGGGGGTGACTTTTGCTCAGGATTGAGAATGTTTCTCTCACCAAACAGTTTGCTTTTATTTGCTGTGTTTGTAAAGTTTAATCATCTGTGCATTCATTTTTATTTGCTCACATTATTTTCTGAATATAAACGAAGGCAGAGCACCAGGCCATAAATTTTCTGAAGCATTCACAGGAAATACCAGTGTTTTTTGTTGATTTACATTAGAAGGAAACAAATGACTTTTAAAAGTGTTTCCTTGTTCATTTCTTACCATTTCTGGTATTGTTTTATGTTCTTATTCATTTTTATTCCATGTAAAGTTTTACTCAAGTTCATAGAGACGTGGTCGGTCCTACAGTTACCTACAGGTAAAAAACCTGTTCAAAATTTAGGATTATAGTTGTTCAACAAACATATTCAATTGGAAGCTTCTGTTACTTTTCGATTTTAATAAGATACAAAGTAAGACTTTTCTGTTGTGTGTCAGTCACATTGTGATGCTGTTGCAATTTTAATCACAATAAAACTTTTTGAGAAATTGAGAGAGAGAGAGAGGAAAGGGAAAGAAACTGGAAGTGGATCTGAAATTCTTTAAATCTGAATGCTCTAATGTGGAACTTAAAAAATGCTCCATCTCAATGAAACTATGAAACACAACCTTTTTCTGAAATGCTGCCACTGCTCATGTGCACCACGGCTGTAGTAACTACTACTTCTGCACACGTGTCAGTGGATGGACAATAACAACAATGTTTGCCTCCAGAGTGTAAAGACTCTCAGTCCATATTCTGCTGGGACTTGATAGTTTTATAGTTGGCATGCACCGTAACAACAATCCAACGTGGTCATCTGTCCATAAGAATGTTTGTGTACTTAATATTGTAATTCTTTCTCTGTGCTTGTGTGTGTGACTTATTTAGATAAACCACCAGCAGTGCCAACTTGTAGCCCAACATGCTAATGACATAATTTTCAGCAGTTATGTGAAAAAAGACAATTTTCAAATAATATACAAATTTGGATTGCAAATATATATATTTATAATTATCCCTTTAAGGATAACAACTTCAAATGCTGAATAAATTAATAATGGAAACCTTGTGATTCATTAAAGGCCCCACATTTACACATGTGGAATAATAAATTAGGTCATGCTGACTGAAACAAACAAAAAGCAATTAATATCAATTGAGATGCCAAAAAAGCTTTCAACATGGTGAATTGGAAATTTCAATTTTTTTCACCTACAAAAAAAAAGGAAAATGACCTCTCCAAGATCAGCGTAATGCACAACCTAGCCAGTGCTTCTGTAAAGCAAGTGATCTGATTTCTCTAAGCAAGCAGCAATCTTTACAGAGGCATCAAAGAGGTAGTGGCTGCTGAGGCATGGCCTCCTCTGCTATGGGGTGCTGGGCTACGAGTCTGACTCGGCAGGTGGGCTTTGGATTGTCCTTTTCTTTTTCCTGCAGGTCTAGCCCCTCTCAGTTGCAGTGAGGTGCTGAAGTAGTATTGAATATGGACCCTCTGGAAAACTGACTCCCTTATAGAATATGGACCTCCCCACCAAAATATGCATATAATAATTTTTCTCAACAAGCAGATGTAGTAGCAACACTTCCCAGCCTGTAGAGTATGAGGGAGACGTGGCGATAGCAGCGATTGTCAGCCTTCTGGCCACCCTAATATGGACGTTCACACCATTTAGACAGAAGTGCTACTCCCCTACCAGATGTGCCATCTCTATCTGCACCATCATGCAGAGCCAGGTTCTTGAAGAATGTACAAGCACATTGAACGTAACTTCCATATTTAGTTACGGACCCCGAGGTACATATTCTGAGAGTCCATTTACAATCTTACACTGGATACGTGAACAGCGTGGGTCTGGCCCGTTTGTTCAGTGTGACGGGGTGTTGTATTGTGAGGTTGTATGGTGGTTAGTGTCTAACATTCGTCCTTGTACACTAATTTAATTTTTTCTTGAGGAAAAAATATTTAACACATTTGCTTTTATTCTTTTCTCCCATCTTTTACGTTTTGTCAAAACGTGAAAACTGCACTCTTTAATTCAGCGAAATCTGCGGATTTTGTGAGTTTGAGAGAAAACAGCTCTCCGACATTTCTTTTTTTTCCAAATGAAACAAAAGAAACAATAAACAAGCTCACAGAAACATCCGTAAGTTATTGTAACTACCTTGTACAGTTTCATAATGGGAATCACTCACCAGATACTGGCAAAAGTAATAGCATTCGAACAATATCTCAGTTTATAAACACACACACATACACACAAACTTACTTGATAGTTTCCACTCTTACTCATTTTGAATGTTTTGTATTTACATGCAGGAAATTGGAACTGCTGTGAGTGCACATTTGTTCGAAACTTTTTCATCCTCTAAATTCTTATAAATCTCAAAAAGCTATTCGGGACCACACGCTGAAAAGGTAATCTGCATCACACATGGTTGAGCATCAAATGAGTACACCTTGAAAGTACCTGCTGTAATTTGTGTGAACAATGCAGCGCCCATTCTGCTTTTGAGCATCACAAAGTGATTGTCATTGCGGAGGTGTGAAGGACCCCATTTTGTTCTTAATGCCACCAGTGGGGCATGATACCATAAAGGCTCCACAGCTCTCGTCAGTGTGCACCAAACTTTATTCCAGCAAAATCACTCAGTGTCATGTAAACATGGCACGTTTCCCCGGTGTTAATGGAATTTACGCTTTTCTCAAGTTTTTCCAGTCGTACATGGATTCTTTTTTAACATGCATTAAAGGGAAATGAATAACATGCTGGTGAATGATGAAAATGAGTTATAAATATTACAGCGTTGATCCAAACTCTGAGATTAAATCTTAAATGTTTAATACAGCAAGGAATTACTTTACTTTAAATCAGTAATCGAACAATTGCGCATATTATTTTCCACATCCACCCTTGAAGCTTAAAGGATATCTTTCGCTAACACGTTTGCTCTGAAAAATTCTACAATATAACTTAACAACTTTTGTAAATTACAAACAAAATATGACAGGGTTCCTAATTACTTTCTGTCATGTCACCACTGGATCGTTATTGCCCGAGATGAGAGCCGCGTCCCTGTTTTCCACTCCATCTACAATACCAGGTTAGGTCTAAAAAGTAGTATGTGTCGATAACAAACAATGATGGGATCAAGATTTATGTTCTGTGAAGGTCCATTGCTGTTTAAAATAGTGGTTAGTGGTACTTCCGTTATCATTATATGATCATATATATTAAGGTATCAATGAACAGCACACTGAAAAACAAGCCGATTGCATCATTAGTATTGTTAATTTTGTCAGTTGATCCTTAAAAATAGACCCTGTGAGAAACGGTCATGAAGGGCTCCATGTGGCCTCATCATAAAGATTCAGAGCAGCATTGTGGGGCCCACCCATCCAGCATGACAGGGCACATAATGGCCTGCCCGACAAGGCCGGTAGCCACACTCCCAGCTCCAGCAAAATCCCGTCGTTCCTCCCCGGCTCCCCTGGGGACGTCTGGCCACATCCGGAGAGAATAGAGTCTAATTTAAGCAGTTTAATCTATTGAGATATAGAAGCCCCAGATAAGGCCAAGGTGAGACTGACGATGAACACCGAGTCACCTGCTTTGCCATTGTTGTTTCTCTCCTCTGAAGTTTTTCTGGCGGCAGCGAGACAAGGGGAGAAAAAAAAAAAATGCGGTTGCTGTGAGTGAAGATACATTAAGATGAAATATGAGGTGGTGAGCCCCTGGGGCTCCTGTAGGTTATAATAAATACTGTCTCCTATTCTGTCTTTATACAAAAACACCCTCTTTCCTGCAGATATTGTGAAAGAGGTGGAAGTCAAGCCGAGGAATATGTATGAGCCTGTGGTTGTGAATGTGTGTGTGTGTGAGAGACGCAGCATCGTGGTGTATTTATCTCGACTGAGTGTGTGTGCGTGTGCACCTATTTAACTTCTGCCACCATTAGCCAGCAGAGAACCAAACAAGAAGTATAGAAGCCTGAAAGAGAAAATCTGTAAAATAAAATATAATGGGAATATTATTCCACGATGATTTTTTTTGTTTCCCTCCATCCAGAGTCTGATGGGAGAGATGTACCCCAACTCTGCTCTACATACCAAATTCTGAATCCATCCATCTCTTACACGGCTTTATCCAGCCTAACTTACTCATCAGACAATCGCACAGTCTCACATTCATATCTACAAGAAATCCATCCCAATTTTATGTTGTTGTTTGTTGGAGGACCTCTCAATGTGTAGTGACATGATTTAATTGGGGTGAGAGTGCTGCAGCCACTACAGCACTGTGAAAACTATGTATCCGCCCTTTTGCGTAATTACTTTTACTCTGAGGTGAAGAAAAAAAATGCTTCTGAACCTGAAAAAAATAACACATCAAATTATGAAAAAAAGAAAAAGATGCTATCAGTGTAAGTGCTTTTTCTTTTTGTCCTTTCTATGCCAATCTTTTCCTCTCTTTTCTGACATTTTAAGATGCATTAAGAATTATATTGTTTGCCTTTTAAAGCATTGAATGAACATCACTAACATCTTGTGTGTCATCCACTGTGGCACACCAGTCATTTCAAATTGTGCCAAAAAAAGCATATTACTGAGATTAAAGCAAAGGAGAGATCTTCTACTGTTGCTGTACGTAAACTATAGACTCAAAAATACATTATAAAGTAAATTGCAGTGCATTATATTTTGTCATATTCTATTTTCACTCTTGTGTTTTATTGGTTTGTTTTTTTAATGTGTTTTTCTCTTTTATGTATTTGGTGGCTGTTAGTTCTTTGTGTTTCAACATTGAAAGACAACATGTAAAGTATTTTCATCAACTCTGTTGTGCTCTATACAAAAAAATGGATTGGATTGTTGCAACTTCAGCTTTCATTGTAAATTTTGCGCTGGGTACATCCATCCATATCATTCCTATAAAAAGCCAAAAGAAATCAGATTCCACACCAGCACCTTTTTTACTGTCATTATATCAAAATTCAGTTTTTCTGCAACAGGACTGCATTAAATAATGAGTCCCTCGGTTTACAGTCAGATTTGGAGTTCACAAAGTGGCATAGCTATGATTTCTTAATACTTTGGGGAAGCAAATAAGTGAGGCAATCATCCCCGAGATAAGAATTACTGTGGTCTGTAATTTAAAATATCCAGCGGCGAATTATGAGTCACCAGTGGGGTGTCAGCCGAAAGCTCTGCCTCAGCTCAAACTGTCAGACTGCCTCCATGACTTAATTCCAAACATCAAGGTCACGGCAGAAGAAATGATATTCATATTCATATATTCCAGTTTATTGCTATTGCATCGAGTGTGTGATGTTGAGTGATGACAGCTCAAAGCGAACATAAACTTTACCTCACTGTCAAAATTCTAATAATAATAATAATCATTACTGTATTTGGTGCTAGTTTTTGTATTGAGTGTTGAGCGCTCACCACTTTATCATATTATTAGTCTGTTACTAGCGGTTAATAATTGAAATGATTCATTTACCATATATTTGGTGGGTGATTTTATTGGTGATGCACAAAAACACTTGAACTTAATACAGTAATTAACCAATAATACAATACTAACAGCTAATTGGGCAGCGACTTTAATGAGAATTAAACATTTGGTATATTTACTAAATTTTACTAAATCCACAGTGGCCTATGGATCAGGAGAGTTAGCCCGATGTTGCTCATTAGTTTAACTGCTCAGCAGGGAACTCTGAGCTGTGCTACATGCTACATGTTAAAGAGTTTTGGGGCTCACACACTAGCAATGCTACATGCAGAACATGAATAAATCATGACCTGTAGACTCATTAACAGTGAGCTGGAGCGTGCGGTTGCACACAGCAGCTCAGGCCCTCGGTCTACAGTCGAGAGTACACATAGTGCGCTATGCGTACTATAGATTTCATCATTGATACTCATGCAATGTATTACAAAAAGAAATAAAATATAACCTTGTCCCTCAACAAGAATATTGCAGGTTTGAGTTTATTTATTCATTTATTCGAATGGGACCATGCATAGTAAACAAACAACCAGTGCAGTCCCATGTGGTAAAACAAAACCACCAAACACAAACATACATGAGTACCATAATGCATTTA
Organism: Parablennius parvicornis; assembly: GCA_900302745.1. Classification (NCBI taxonomy): domain Eukaryota; kingdom Metazoa; phylum Chordata; class Actinopteri; order Blenniiformes; family Blenniidae; genus Parablennius; species Parablennius parvicornis. Next base: position 52,713 of record OMNM01043842.1, read on the forward strand.
AAACATACCACACTCTAGAAAACACACCACATTACAATACATGTGGTGTGTTTAACATAACAAGGAAATGTACCACATTACCAAGCAGACAATACAGAGTTTAAAAAAGATTACATCTATCCCTAAAGTGATCAAGTTAAGATGCCATATCACACTTGTCACACATTTCACCTTACACCTGCATTAACAAAAAAAACTTCATTTGGATCGTTCTGTTTGCATATGATGTCACATATGTTATGCTTGGTAAAATGCAAAGTGACAACGCAATCTATTTACGTGAGTGTGCAATTCAGACCAATTTATGTGGGATCTCAATATGATATAAAATGCTCATATTGTTCTTGACAGTTGCTGAATAATATAAATAACAATATAAATAAAGTTGTATTATCAGTTGCTGCTGAAGCAATTAAAGTACTAACAGTTGAACTTTTTCAGTTGTTGTATACCACTTCTCCTGAATTTGGACGGTCGTGAATAGTGTCAGTGTTATGCTATTTTAACATGTTTGTTAAGGTGCTTATGAGGTTTATGGATTCATAGATGTGAATAGTTGTAGGGAAACATTGAGACTATGCAGGACCATGAGTGATCCCCTGTCCTTTATACTGCGAGCACAATAAACCTATTGGATATTTGATTGTTTTTTAACTCGTAGAAAAGCATAGAGATTTGGTTTTTAATATTAAAAAAAACAAACAAAAAAAATTGAATACAATTGTGAAACGTGAAAGTACACGTCAAAGAAACACTAAAACTAATAATTGACAGGTCAGCAATACCATTTACCTGTTTTACAGGCAGAAATCTGTACATATTACGAATGCAAGAGGCCACTCGAAGATCACCAGACCTCAGACCTTTGCTCTGGTCTCTTAACTTATTATGCAACTGATTATCTTCGAGCTGCGGCCATCTTTCAATTCATTGCCAGCAGACAGACATGGACTTTAATCTCAATTTGAGTAACTGGCTCATTTTTTTTTTTTTTTCATTTGGTAATGTTCTGACGTCTGTACTGGGACTGAAGGGATGATCAAAGGTATCTATCTCCCATTTCCCATACCTCCCCATCTGTAAGTCTGTGCTTAAAGATAGTGTTCGACAGTTTTACGATAGCCCGAACCGAGTGCAAACTGTGAGCGGTGATGGCGGGTAAATGTCTTGAAATGGCCTGCTGTGCACAGTGGGGCCAAATGGAGTGCCGCATGGTGAAGGACATCTGAAAGCTCATGGCGCCATTTTGCTGTGTATCACCTGCTCACTCTGAGAAAAAAAAAAAAAAAAATCAGTAGAAGTGGCTGTGTGGACTTTGATTCTGGGATTGACTGAGATTGACACTTTGTTGAGTAAGCTCTAAAAATGCCCAGGATGACCCCACTAGAGTATAGCCCCACAAGCATTTTCCAAAAAGGGCTCAATGTAACCAGCTCACTGTAGAAAAGGAGCGTGAAGAGCATGAGTCCTCTCTATGAAAAAAACACTTTTTGAAATCTCACCTTTGTGGAAGACAAATCTTTTACTGCTTATTTTCATCTCAACAGCACCGCACTTGGGTCATTCAATTTCCTGTCTATGCCCTTGCTTAATATTTCAATTAACCTATTTATCCTTTCTTACTCGTCGCCTCTGAATTGCAGCATCTGACATAGCGGCTGTTCAAAGGCAACCCAGATGCATTGATTCCTAACGCTTCACAGACCAAACTCTCCTTCCCACAATCTTCTTTTTTCCTTCTTTTGCTGGCAAATCATGTGAGGCGGCTGCAGTCAGGAGCTCCACTTTGAAACTGTGTGTGTGTGTTCGTTCAGGAGTTTGCGAGACTCAGATAAGCATATGTGTGAAGCAGTGTCGGCTGCAAAACAGAACTCCCACTGTGTTTCGTTGATAAGGCGTGCATGTCCGATGTGTTTTTTTTTTTTTTTTTCCTTTTTCTTCCAACCATTTATTACGCTTCTTGTAGATTTCATTGGGCAGTGAGTTGTACTCATAATATGGTGACTGGAGAAAGTTTTGGGTGAAGTGTGTGAAGACAAACGATTTAGCATCTAATTTGAACCCTCCACCATGACATACTCTCTATAAAGTTAAAGTAAATTTTCAAGAAAATGTCCCATGTTTTCCGTGTACATGTCTTTCTAAAAGCTTTTATCAGCCAAAAACTGTATATCTTCATCTCTTTAGTCTATCCCGAGGTCAAATACAAACACAATATGTCATATTGACGAAATAGTTTACTTCCAGGTCTTTGCTGGATTAAAGTATTTCTATTTGAAACCGAGTTACATCAAATTGAACTCACAAGCCTAAACATTTACACAAGCAGATATTTGCTTTTGGGTGCAGTTTGGGAGAAATGATTCAGAGCCGAGTATTAGACCATGCTGTAATCACCCAGCTGAGGTTTTCAAGGATATCTCGGGGCTGAATGCGCTCAAAGATTGGTCACAATGAGCACAACACTAGATGGAGCTCTTGTTTCATCATGCACCTGTAACACCACTCCTCATCTCTGTGATGCAGGGTGCCTGTGACACATCCCTGACAGCTTTGACAGTTTCGGGCCCATACTTGCGAAGCTGAGGAGAGCAGTGCATGATTGACATGTTGATGGACGGACAAACAGCAAAAAAAACCTCACAACCAGATGTCCTTGTCATGTGGCCATCTGCCGCTCTGTGCCTAATTGGGTGATGAGCGCTCTGTTTGCAATGTGGGCTTGATTGCTAAAATATTTTGTGCCCATATGTTTGGAGCTATCTCCCCTTACTGTTTCTATATAGTCATTATAAATGTAGTCGCGGCGCTAACGTGGAAGCGGCGTCGCTATGAGCAGTGGTCGTCAATAGGTCACAGCAGTAGCTGACAGCGTCTTTGATGTATCGACATGCTTGTGGCGAAGATACTACTTGGTCTAGAGAATCATATAAAGAGCTGTGTTGTTGGCTTACAACTAAGCCTCTCTGACATTTTGTTCATTCAACCATAGGGCAGCGTTTCCTGACTCTGAGATATACTGTAAGGACACAGGATTTCACAGGATGTAGCGTTCACCTACAGTAACACTTGGAGGAGAATTAAAAAAAAAAAAGGTTTATCTTCCATCTCTGACCTGAATCTGTAATATGATAGACACCTCCATCTGGATATCACTGCTATGATCAATACCAGGAAAAAAAATATGAATCATACAGTATACCGAATTTGTCACAGGGGCAAGTTCCTGTTTTTCATTCTGCCTGTCAATCAAATGAAAAATGAAAAAAATAACCTTCTTTCCTTATGAATCCCTGTGTAGCTTTCTCTTTGGCAGCTCCGCTGAGGAACCCAAATATTTTCTAATGACATGTATAAATGTGTAATCACAGTTTCTTAGCAAACACTGCAGTGCCAGAAACTCCAGCTAATTTCCCAGCATTGACAGCCGGGGCTTTAACGAAAAAAAAACCCAAAACTGTAGCATTATGTTCCAGTCCCCGTAGGAACAAAAGGCCATCAATCCCAATGAAAACTGGTGTAAAGGCAGGAAAGAGAGGCTTGTGCAATTCAAATGTCACTGAATATCAATACATTCGAAGTAGCGTAAAGACTGCTAGTAGCTGCTTCCGATCAACACTTCACATTTGAGCCAAGTGGACCTATGTCTGTCTTTGCTGAACCTCAACTCGGTGACATTTAAAAGGAGAAACAAGGAAGGAAATTTGCTGCCCTATCACACAGAATGACAGTAATATTTCATAGTTTCTCTGACAGTGATGATAGCACTCACTGGAAATTCTGGCATTTGGATACAGACTCTCCTGTCTATATTCCTTGTTTTAAAAATAAAATCTTCTATATGTCTGTTATTTTTGTTTCAAGCTTAGTCCAGTTGTTATCATGGCAGTTAAAGTCTCCGGAGGCATTGCGTAATGAATGTGGTATGGCAAACCCACATACAAAAACTCTGAGGCAGACAGATGGACCATAGTAGACTTTACTGGTTTGTGATCAGGCAAGCAAGTTTTGGTACCAGGGACTCAAAAAAAAAAAAAAAAAAACCTGGCAAAAGTAGCAAAAAGATAAAATAAGTATCAAAAACAAGACATTGAAGAAGACTACTGGAGGAGTACAAACCTAATGAGAAGACTAAACTGAAGTAGGACAGAACCCTCTGCTTATGCACACGAAGTAAAAATTAGAGACGGGAGCCAACAATGTAAACGACCTGTTTGAGCTTGGACCAGAGATTTCCACTGCCAAAGAAGATCTTAAACATCACAGACATTAATATACCCAGAAAGGTAAATGAAGAGAAGCATCACTGTTGTTGGATTATACTAATATAGATTAGTCTTTTGCTTACCCCTTATGCATTTGTGTAGTTTTGAAAAGCAAAATTAGTTTGTCATAATAATAATAATAATAATAATAATAATAATAATACAATTGGGTTCTTGGAGCCACATAATAGACAAACTCTGTGTCTTTCATTTGGTGCATTTACATCTATTATGGATATTGGGGATTTATAATGAAGCTTCCTTCACTATGACAGTCATGGGTCTTGACACAGCTTGAAATGAAACCTGCTGTACGCTTGAGTTTAGCATAGTTGTAGCCTCACCAATTAGTATGTTCCACAGGCTCCGTTTCACCAGGGCTGAGAAATGCATGTCTTAAAGTCAAAGGTTTAACAAGCTTTCTTACCTCTGTGCCAGATTGGTTAACACAAGCAGAAATAAGTAAGCAGCTGAAGTTCTTGGACCAGAAATACACAATACCTCGACATGGGTACCATCAAGGAGTCATGGTTAAAATCTCCAAGTGCATGAATGAGAAGATGAGAGGAGAGGAAATGCGCTGAGTACCGGGATCACAGGGAGTAATCTATGAGGCTGAACTGGAACATCCTCCGCAGGGTGATTATTCGGACTTTGCAAGTCAGTCACTTTGCAGGTCCTGACCTAGTTTGATTTGACTTGGCAGGTGAAGGAGAAGGCTTTGTCTGCTGCCACCGGGATGCGGGCCAGATTAACCACTGACTTGGTCTCGTGGGCGATGGTGTACATTTGAAAGACCCAAGACACCCACTGACCCAAAAAGCATCATTAACGATAATGACTTAACGGCATCCCCATTGGAAGACATAATAAAATAAAAAAAAGTTGATTTCTTTATTAATGGAGGAGGATGGAGCTATGACATGGGCACAGCGTTTGTGGTAAATGCTAATGCAGCATGGCTAAAATTCTACTGTTGATCACATTATATTGACTAAACTTTACTAAGAAAATGACTCACGGTGGCAATTTTCGCCCGAGCTACTACATATCTATTTGATGCTCTGCATTAAAACTCATTAGAGTGCATTCGGAAAGGACGAAGGGTCTTTGGCACCAATCAATCAAGGTCACTGCTAAGATGATTCCGTGCCATCGCTGGAGGGCACTTAGACTGATGAGTGTCAGCGGCTTTTGGTGATCGCCAGAGGGCTAATGTTCTACTCACTGGGCTCCTCTCCTTCCTTTACTCCTCATAGATGAGTGCAGCTCTGACAGAGAGCTGCAGCAGGAGGATGGGAATAAAAGCTGACATATCAGCACCCTCTCCACATCTTGTCAGAGTTGTCCTTTTTTGCCCCAATTCAATATCCCAAACCTTGACAGTTTTTTTTTTTTTTTCTCTTTCATTGGGTCTAGATCCTAATTTTCATCGGTTGCCCAAGATAACTATGAAAATAATCAAAATTACTTACTTGCTCTCTGTGTGGGCATGTAAATGTGTCCAAGCATGCATTAATGTGTGGAGGCGACATTTTCCTAACCACTGTCTTTCTCTTTACATTTTATCTGCCCATCTTACCGCCCATTATTTTACTTAAGATCCTTCTGAATCTTTTGTAAATTGCTAAATCCACTAACTGTGACAGGGCAAAGGAGTGGAAGGGGAAAGGAAAGTATACAGAATGAGAGAGAAGAGGAGATTAGTTTAACCGCTTTTAGTGATGAAGCATGTTTTCTTTCTTTGTTTCTTTGTTTCTTTCTTTTTCTATCTGCTTCTTGGGTTAATTCTGCTTGACAGCTCTCATCAAGATATAGATAGATAGATAGATAGATAGATAGATAGATAGATAGAAGCAATGATATTAGTTTGTGACCTTTTTCCCATCTGTAGAAATCGAAGCAGACCTTAATAACGTTGGCTGGCTTGAGAAGCATGCATTGTTAATCTTAACCTTTCTGCAGTGTTCCCGGGAAAAGTGTCACTTTGTGTCTTTTCTATTAATCGGCAGAGCAATTTGCAGCCGTTCCCATTAAGCCTTATATGTTAATGGGAAAACATTAAAGAACGGGGGAGAGAGGAAAGTCCTGAGAAGATAATCAACAGTGCATTCTCGGCAACTGACAATAAGTTCACTCCACGCTTGATTTAGGCATTAATTACTCTAATGAAAGCAAGGAACCCACTTTAAGGTCAATGCGAGCTACCGGCAGACACATTTGGTATTGGAAGTCATACTGTATGTTAATTAATACATTCGTCTCAGAGAGGTGGCGTGCCAAATGCTACTTTCTAATGACCTTGCCCATCATGTTGGTGTTCTCCCTTAATGAGATTGCCTCATTATGAATTTGTACTGTATTATTAGCCACGTGAAAGTCGCAAACAGTTGATTCATTTTATATTTATTTATTTATTGTGTGTGTGTGTGTGTGTGTCAATTGCTCCCAGTAATCAGCACCCAGCACTCGAGCTTGACAAGTGAAAGATGTGGATAAATTATGCTGCTACACAATCCTGACAACAACAACCTGCAGTCAAAGGGCGTTGTAAGCAAAACTAACACGCAAAATAATCAAAGGAGAATACTTGTGTACGTGTAAAGTCAAACATCATTTTGGATTTGTGTACTTATAATAGTCAAAATTAGAAGGAAAAAGAAAAGAAGCAATTAATATTTCCACACTGATAGCATTCACTACGTAAGTGTTCCCTGGGGTGCAGACTTTTTGTGTCAAATTACAAAGCAGTTACTAGTAATGTGATTAGTGTCAGCTAAAATTAGCATGTCATATTATTTAAAGTCCAATAATATTAGCCACTGCCTGCCATTGCATGTAATGGTAGAAGCCATGAGGGTCAGTTGGATAAGGAAACCCAAGCCCCTCTTGGCAAAACTTGTTTTTAATGTTAATATATAGTTTTGATTATATATAATTATAAGTTATTATAACTTTGAAGAATCTGACCCAACATGAAGGGCTTGTTTGGCCCTCCAATGATGCACAGTAGTCCAGTTTAGCTCATGGCCCACAGTCCTTACATTAAAACCTCCTAAATGTCTCAAGTAGTGATTCCAGAATTCCAGTAAAGGTTAACATCCCACACTGTCAGGGATTTTCTGTCTATCATTGTACAGAATAAAACACATTTGCATAATCAAACCGTATTATCTACACTCCATTACCCCTCGGTTAGCTCTTGTGTGTCAATACACAAATGTCTGGAGGTTTATATTCAATTAAAGTCTTTATTACTCACTAACCTTCTGACCCATTTTGAAGTAGTTTGGCTTGTTAGAAATGCTGCATAGAGAACAACACAGGTAAATGAGAAATTGCCTCACCCCTTATAGATTTTTATTAGCATTAGTCATTTCAAAAAACATTTCTCAAACAAAATACCATTCATCTAAATTCCAATACAAACGTAATTGTTCACAATAAATTAGGATATGATTTTAGTAGTAAATATATAGGTATATCTATATATGTGTGTAAAACATTGCCATGTGCTCATAAAGCTGGGGTTTTTCTTGTTTTAACAAACACATTTATTATGGATTATTATCATTATTATTGTTATTTTGAAGCCCTTTCGGTGAAATGTATCTTTGATAATGCTTTTAATTCCCACAGTAAAATATCTGCCTTCCATAAAACATGTTATTATATTAAGGGGACAAAGAAACTGAATTATGACAAATGTGTGCTGTTGTTTCTGTCTATTGCAGTAGGATAGCCATAAAAAAAGCGAAGATCTTTGGTGTTTCTCTCACAAAGGTGGAAATCTCTCTGTTATGCAGCAGCTGTCATATTACCCTAAACACACATTGTCAGAAAACTCAAAAAGGTGGCAAAGCATTAACTTCATTCCACCTCTTAACATAACAGTTGACATTTAAAGAGACACTTTTCTTGGTGTGTATATTTATATACTGTCACTTTTCCATCTGGGAGTCACACCTCCCTTTAAAAATGCACATTATGCCACGTCTGTGGAAGTTCTTCACTTGTGAACACGGGCGTCTGTGCTGTTGTCAACACTTGAGCCGCTTTCTTTTTACAAAGACTGAAAGTAGGTATGAACTTTGTGAACTTGCAAAATGTTGGTTTGAACTTTTGCACCACTTACCGCAGTGTTAACAGCTCTGAACCAGAATACAGACCTACAGCCACTGCTCTTCCTGAGCCACCTTCTCCATCTTTTCTAATTAATTCTCTGTGGGGTTTCACACCTGCAGGGGCCAGACCAACTCTACTCTCTTGTTTCTGTCTGCAGGAGACAGTAATAGATGTTCACCTATACAAAAAGAGCTACCGCGGGTCATGGGAATGGAGGACAGTATTGGAAGCCTGAGGCTCACTGTAGGGTTGTGGTTTTTTTTTTTTTCTTCTTCTTTTTTATGGGCTCATTTGTTGCTGTCCAGAATTCACCAATGTCAATCATGCTGTTGGTCTGATTCTGGTTTTCTTTGCCAGTAAAGCAAAAGTGTTTAACAGTGCCACTGCAAAAATGAGACAGCACCTTTGCCTGCTAATAAATACTACAAAACAAGAACACGTTCGGCCTTGTGCAACCAAAGAGGAAAATAACAACCCAACACAAAACTCCCATGGGCAACTCCCTTTTGCTTGAAAACAAGTGATTCACGAACATGGTGCACAAGGCTAGAAAGTGCAAACTATATCCAAAGCAGCCGTGCACAAAGACTCGGCTGAAAACCTGATGTTGTAAAAATAGCATGGCAATAACTGTGTATATGCATGAAGCTGTGCACACTTTTTCATCGCAAAGTAAACCGAGTCGTCTCAACCCCCCCCCACATTAGGAAAGCACCTTACTTCATTCAGTCAGTCATGTTATTGCACATTTGCACACACATAAACGGGTCAGTTTGAGAAGAATGAGATTAAGTGAATCATTCCAGTTCCACTAATCATTGTGTGAAGAAGGCACAATCGCTAGATCATCTGTTCTGGAAAGCACTCGCATTCAACCCACTCGAAATTTAAATGTCCCAAAGGGAGTGATGGGACTTCATTGGCAGGTCAACTCAACGTCGCATTTCCTGTCAGCGTCGTTTATTCAATACATCAATCAATTTCTTTTCTTTTCCTGCCTACGCACTTGTTTTTCATGCGTGATTGAGTTTTCTTTTATTACATTTCATCATACCACAAAGAAAAAAAAGAAATTAATGGCATTTACTGCTTTCCTCCAAGAAATGTTCTCTCTGAAGTTGGCACAAAGTTGGATTTGAACAACATTTCTTGCTCAGACATCAGCCTCGGTGCCGCAAAATTGCAGACACAACTTCTATCTCCTGCAGGAGTGTGAGTGTGTTCCGAACGCACACGTTGTCTTTTGAGATCTGTCTGGAGCTGATCTTGTGCCACATCCTTCCAGAGAAAAAGACATCTTCCTGATATTTGAGGCAAACATCTCTCTTAAATTCAGATAAAACTGCCAGCATGAAAGTGCCCTAAATTTGATCCGCTTAAACTGTTGGATGAAGACGCCACCTTGGCTACTCTCACTTGGCGCCCAGTTGTTTTCTGATTGGAGGCCCGAGAGTCGAGCCAATGAAGAGGAGTGTCTCATTTGATCTGCCAGGGCTGCGTTCCCTCATCCAGGCGGAACAGTGTGAAGTACAAAAGGCAAAGCCAAAAAAATAAAAATCTATAATTAGTGACTCAGACAGGCTTCACCTCACTTCACCACAGATCTCAGCTGGCCAAGACCCCCAGTATAAACACACAGTCACTCACACTCACTCTGCCCACCCTACACTTTAAGATTCATCCAGACTCATACTGCGGTTTGTAATTGCCTCACAAGCCAGGGTAGTGAGAGCCAGCCTATTAGGGGAGCGCTGGAGCGGAACATAACATTTTCAGTTTCAATTAGCTCTATAAGGGCATACATAATGCACGGGGGAGGTTTGGTCCCCTTAGAATGCCGAACTGATGAACTCTTAGGGAAATGACGCAGCGGTGGTTGAAAGCGCTGAGCTGAGCTGACTGTTTCTCTTGCATATGGCTCTAAGATTTGTCAGCTTTAACCGAATTAGTTTGTGCTCATTGGAATGTGGAGATAAGTTTAGAGCGAGCGTTTGTGTGCGTGCATGGTGTGTGTGTGTGCGTGTGTGTGAGAGAGAGAGAGAGAGAGACACAGAGAGCGAGACAGGGGCACTAAGCTATAAAAGTGAGGAAATTGCACCAGACTGAACAAACTGAATTACATTCAAACTCATGGGGCTACAATTACCTACTGTGGATTTTCACTAAGTGAGGCGCAGCGATCCCCACAGATTGGAATCCTCTGCCTTGCAATGCACATTGCATCCTGCACCAAATGATATCCACTTAGGCATAATGTTCACAAATGAAATCATCTTTTATAAAGGTATTTTTTTTTTTATTGCTGAAAATCCAAAACATTAAGAAAGCCTTCTTCTGCTAATTGTGTCTTGTTTACTTCATGCAATCTCTATAACGTTAACCTGACCATAGCCCATTGGAAGCTGGAATGAGCCAGGAAATCTTTAATCGAACACAACTTGAAGCATTCACAGATATGCATGTGAGAGAAAGTGCATTCACATTGCATGGCATATAAATGCAGCAATTCCATAAAGCGACGCACACAATGTGGTCTCGGATGTTATTGCATAAAGACTTACTTAACCTGAAGCTTGACCCTTTTGAGCATACAATTTGGCATACATTAAAACCATTATTTCTGAGAGCAGTTACGCAGCATCACTCCTTTAGGCACCTCTTTTAATGAACTTTTTTTTTTTTTCCATTTCTTCTATCGAGCCCTCTTTGGCTCCTGTGTTAATGAATGCCTCCTTTAGATTAGAAGTGCTTGCGTAAAGTTTTTATAGACTTTGGAAGACAGATGCTCTGATTAAATCTGACTACGTAACAGCCCTTGGTGCACGGAAGTTTTTCTGCCTCCCCCTTTTTGATATTGTGTACCCTCAGGCTTCCAACCTTCATATTTGTGCCATCCTCTTTGCCTGCCAGTGAGCTAACTTTTCCGTCTCCCCGAACTCCCCGGCTTTCCTTCACCTTTCTGTCCCTCTCAGCCAAAAGTCCTGCCGAGGACTCCGCTGACTATCTAGCTAACTCCCTCCTTCACCCTCACGTTCATCCTTTCTTCTTACAAACATGATGTATAAGCCTGCAGCACTGTTGTAAACCAGATGAAAATTTTGCACTGAAGTCAAAGTTGAGCCGGCGGCCACCGTGGCTCATCGGTTGCTTCTATCACATATATATTTTATCATTTGTGGATGTTTTGCTTTTGCAAAATGCAGGATGCTGTTTTAAAATGTGAACTCAAGACAATTTAATTAAATGTCATTTAAATTCAACAAGTACTTGTGCACTATAAGCTACAGTTTACTCTTACACTGCACTTTTAGTATCACTAATGGCTTCACAAACAATAACAGGGTTACCTTTTTTAACGCACTAGACTCTGGATGTGCCATTATAGACATCTTCACTCTAGTAGTAGTAGCAGATTATTCCGTTACACAATGCAACAAAAACAGAAAAAAAGCAAAACAATTTCAGTCAACGTATTTTTTTGTGTATATTGTGTTTTTTGTGTAATAATAATAAATAAAAATACAATTAAAGCAAAAATAAAAGTTTTCAGAGTTGATTACAGTATCAGTAATGTCCATTTCAGGGGAGAATATATACAATTTTTTTTTAATATGATGATTTATTACAAGTGTCATATATCCTCCATAAGAGTTTGACAGTCTAATTCGAGACCTCTTTAGATCCTATGTGCTACTGCAGTTGCTTAAAATGTTCTAGAACCGGATTAAAGGAGCAGACATTTCAAAAGTCAGTGTTTGTTGCACAGTTTCTGTAACATCTGGTTGACAATATCTATGTTTTGTTTGGACTGGTGTTCAACTTGTCCACCTCTTTCATGACGTCCTTTTCAAATGTGAACTGAACCATTTTCTTTCTGTCAATGTGCCAAACAAACAACCTTTCACTTTAGGTTGGATCGCGATGTGTGACCATCCACACACTGCAATTGACTCTATCAGGCCATGACAACAGGCAGCAGGTCTTTTCGCGAGCGATGGCAAGCTGTTTGTTTGTGTATTTATGTGATCGGTCAGGCCAGAGAGGCCAAGTGTGGCCAAACGCCTGTCTCGGCCAGCACAAACGAGACAGGACAGAACAAGCCATTTTCTCCAACCCCCCCCTGGTTAAACTCCCTATTTTCACACCAGTCGCACTGGAATTGCTCTGTCTTCCTCTATGAGCGACATCCTGACGGCACAGTGGGCAGCAAACCCAGCAGGCGAAGCTTGGTAAAGCAGTGGCAAGACGCCCCAGGTGATTACATTAAACCTTAGGCCACAGAAAACCTTCTGATGCAATTTTCCCAACCTCTTTAGGTTCTTTGTTTTGTTTGTTTCACCTGCAGACATTCCTCTCCTGGCCAGCAGAGATCATGTTCACATCTATCATGTTTACGTTCATCTGCTGTTTACTCAAGTCAAACACAGACGGGGCCGGGTCGAATGTTGTTGTCTTGTCAGGTCTCGAAGGTGTTCGTGACCTTCTTTTGACCCTCCTCTGAGCCTGGCTGGCCACTGACTGCATTTTAGCTCGATGAGTTGAACATCTCTCAGATTCCCCACAGGTCTTGTTCACTACCAGAGAATCACAGGGTCAAGACTTTACTTTAAGTTCATGCTCAATGTCCCAGGCGCTGGATTGTTACGAGCACGGAGCCGGATGCATTACACTGATTGCTGAGCAGGTGTGCCAGGTGTTGTCGCACAGGCTGAGGATTGCTTTGAAGATCTCTATTTGAGGGATCAACAGTCTGTACAGCTTTATTCAAAATAGATTTTTGTGTTTTCGGCGTCCGTTTCACAACAATGGTGCAAACAGACACAGAAAACAACAAACATTATTTTCACAACATTGCTATATGTAAAAAGCAAGGCTTTTCTAAAATGAAGATGAGTTTTCTCTTGATTCATTCGTGAGTGGACGGGCCGGAAACATGAACGAACCCTAGCTGACTGTGGACAGCAGCACGATGTACCCCGGGCAGGTACATGATATGGAAAAACAACGATAGACACACATGAAGGGAAATGTGTCTTGAAGTGGAAGAGGAAATTGAGGTACATAGAGAAAATCCCCACAAGTTGAGGGAGAAGCGAAAGTCTTGCGCAGTAAAGCCTGATGTCTGAACAAGCTATGGAAATTCTCATTGTGAGATAAGAGTCCTTACTACTACTCCATTAGTGTTGAACTCGATTGAGATCAAATGACTCTTAAGGCCAGAGAATATTATTAGCATAGCTTTCATAGTCATCACACCATTCGAGGAGCCACTCAGGCCCATGGACGGTTGGACTGTCATTCTGGAAGAGCTGTCTCCAGATGCTGATCAATAGTCTATTAGAACTATGCTTGGTCAGATATCCTATATTCTTGTGTTTTCTGCACAAGACATGCGCTTCATATTTGTTCAGTAGTCGTGTGGGCTCTTTTCATACTCAAAAGTTTCCCATGACTGCCTTGTAGCTTACTCGTAACTCCACCTGCTCGAGACAGTTATTAAAGATTTAGTTATCTCCTGGACGACCAAGGCTAAGAGGCTTCATCCACTGAGTTTAAGAATGCTGGAGTGCTCATGAATAATAGCTGTCCAACAGTCAATGGATCTTTATGCGGACTGACTTGAGAGAAAGACGAGAGTCTCTGCTTCTTATCCCTTTACCTCTGCTACCCAGCCAAGCAAAACAAATCATAAAAGGCCTCCATAGAATCCATGGTCATTTTATGTAAATAAATTAATCACTCCTGAGAGGAACAAGGACCATTGCGGTAATGTGGCGTTGCAAACAGTTTGATGAAAAAGAGCAAATGATCTTCTCAGAGGAATCAAACAGCTATTTGTTTGTGCTTGTGTGTTGTACTAATTGAATTTGCATGGTGTCATCTGGATTTCGAAGGTGGATTTTGATGACTGCTGGCATAATTTCTTGTGGGTCACACGCATGGGAAAAAAAAAAAATCACACATATTTGAACATGCATGTGTATACATTTTGCATTTAAACAAACAAATATTCATGCACATGTATTGGTATATCTATAGAGGACACTTCACTGAATCACATTAATGTACCCACTCTAAATAGAATGTATTTTTTTTCTCTCCATACGATAGAGACTTCAAACTTATCAACTCATTGATAGTGATTTACATAATTGTGACGAGTTACAGATTTCCAACCCCACAAAACAAATAATGAGACAACACTCACGCATTTCAACAAAGTCCCTGTACTGAGCTCAATTTTAAACTTTCTTTGTTCTTGCTCCCAGCAGGTCTTCCTTGTCCTGCTTGTGTGCGTTTTCACAGATACAAAAACACACACACACAAAAAAACCCAAAAAATAAACATAATATAAACAACCACAGAAGGTAAACATGCTGACTTTTAATATGGTGATGTAATCATATTTGTAAAGCCCGTTTATACCTTATTGATGACTTTTGTAATAAATAGTCACTGCTCTTTATATCCCATTAGAGCCCCAAGGTGTATTGATTGGAAAAATATTTATTACTTCATTGACTCACCAGCTTAATCTGGTAAAAAAAAAACTATGAAGGGAAGCAATTCAGCTTTTACTCATGAACATTTAGCTTCTTGACTGTAAAAGCACAGTGCAGACAGAAGTCAGATTATGTGCAATAACACAATGTGATGAATAATTGATTCCTGACTCTCGGGCAAGGGAAGGAAGAGGTTGCTAGGACACCAAGCAAAGCTTGAGATTTTTATAAAGACATAAAAAAACCCCACACAGATGCGGCTGTGATAAGGCTGCTTAATATATCTTGACCTCCTTTGTGATGCGTCCAAGTGGACGCATCAGTAAGCACTCTCGCCTCAGAGTGAGAAGGCCGTAGGTTGAAGTC
>OMNM01043843.1:7564-26246 GCA_900302745.1 Parablennius parvicornis
AATAAAAATAATAATAATGATGATGATAATATTAATAATAATAATAATAATGCTAATGCTAATGATAATGATAATGATAATAATAATAATAATAATAATAATAATAATAATAATAATAATAATAATAATAATAATAATGTATTTTTAAATAAAATTGAAGGGTTTGTCGTCACAGTTACGTAACAGGAACTGACAAATATACACAACAAAGATGGCGGCCCCCGGCGAGGTGTCTGTGAAAGATGTGCACGTGGGGAAAAAGAAGAAGGTAAACGAGAATAAATCATGTTTTTTGAGCTGCTAAACCAAGCTTTTGACATTTTAAGTCAGATGGAGAGATTAATTATGTTTAAACAAAAAGACGTCAAGTCACGTGGACGTATCCGTCGCTAACACTGGAAGCTAACTTTTGCAGCGCTGCTGGGTGGACGAATTAGTTTAGCTTCTTCTGGTTAAACATTTCTATTTGAGTGATATTTTTCTGGTTCTGCTAATTCACTGCTGCTTTTCTCTGTTAGCCCCCGGCTCGGTACTGGCAGGAGCCACAGGCGGAGGGTGGAGATGAAAACAAAGTGGAGAAACACGATGGACAAACTGAACAAACACTGGAGCAGAAAACACAAACTGCCAAGAGAAAGCAAGACGGGGAAGAGAGAGGAGGAAAAAAAATCTTTTCAGGGGTAACACATTGTTGCTTTGGCTTTGCATGTTTTAAGAGAACTTTATCAAATTATTGTGCGGTACTTTCTTACTCACCAACATGCTCACAAATGCCTGTGGAGGTTTAATTCAAATTCACTTTATCAGTCTGGAAATATCAGGCTGACCTCAACACAACTCATGGATATAAGGAGTGTCAGTAAACTTCTGAGAGTGTACATTTTTTTTCTTCTGCAGTTCAACATAGCTAAGTTAACTTTCAGTGTCATATTGTTGAATCGTTCTAAACAATCCTTCTCCTCTAATAGAAAGGTGACCCTTTCCCAGGACCTGCCCCTATTCCAAACGAAAGAGAGCAGAAGTTCAAGAGGAAAGATCAAATAGAAAAGGTAAGAAACCCACTCTCTCCTATGGAGCTGCCATCACTGTTAACCTAATCTGGCCAAAAAGTAATATTGCTTCTCTATTTATGTCTTTATTCTCCTTGTTCCAGCCTCACCGCAGCAATTACAAGTTGAAACACCTCATAGTTCACTCAGAGACAGCCTCTGAATTTGCCCAGAAACAAGCGGCCCGGTTTGACCTTCTGCTCCCGGAGGATGCTGGGTAATAGCTTTTGAGTTACTTTGTGTCACAGTAATTTGGTGAGCAGTAATGAAGTATTGATAGATGTCATGTTAACTCCTATTTCTCCCTCAGGTTTCTAGAAGGAGATGAAGGTGAGGACACCTGTACAATATCACAGGAGGACATTGCAGAGGCTGTGGATATATCATCTGCTACAAAGGTGCAGAAAAGAAATGTCTATTTTATACATTCTTACTGTCAGTTGATGAAGTACAACAAAATACAGCATGCTTGAGAATGTCTCTATTACATATGTTGGTAATAATGATAATACATGATTTATTAAGCACAGTAGTTCAAAAAAACACAAACAGGGTGTTTGTTGTTGTCGAGGGGTACTTTGTGCTCAAAAACATGAAAAACCAATCAATGTACAGAATGATGTGATGTGTTAAATAAAATAATTTCTCTTCCCACTCCCCCAGTATTTTAATCTGAAACTGTCCCAGTTTGGACCTTATCGAGTGGATTACAGCAAAACTGGACGGTCAGTATTAAACTCGCCTATTAAAGTCTGTAAAACAGTAACAGACGTGTGTGACAAGATTTTCATGCTACAGATAATCGTTGAGTCTCATTCCCTGTTTTGTAACTGTGGGAACCACAGAAGTATGACTGTTAATTTTTTTTTATTTTACACAACTTGTTCTTTGTTTCAGCCAACTGCTTCTTGGTGGGAGGAGAGGCCATGTGGCTTGTATAGACTGGCAGTCCAAACAGCTGAAGTGTGAAATAAATGTGATGGAGTCTGTCAATGATGTAAAGTACGTGGTTTATCTGTGCTGCCTGCACCACACAGTTATCATTGCTGTTCATGTTTTGCTGTCATCCAAAGACTGAATAACATCTCTGCCTTTATGTAGGTGGCTTCATAGTGAGGCAATGTACGCAGTGGCTCAGAAGAAATGGCTGTACATCTATGACTCCAAAGGGATTGAGCTGCACTGCATCCGTAAATTCAACGATGTCCTTCGTATGCAGTTCCTCCCCTACCACTTCTTGTTAGCTACAGCGGTGAGTTTATTTTTAATTTTTTTGTCAGGGTCATTTATATTTTCATCAATACGTCCTCTGCAATGCAGGTATGGGTCAAGGCGTGGTACCTCCTGCACAGCTCAACATTCCATCACAGGGCAAAAACACACAGAGGAATACAATAACACACATGGACAATATAGAGTCCACAGTTTACATTAAATGCATGTTGTTTTTTTAAATATGGTCCAAAGAATACCTGGGGAAAAAACCTCATGCTTGCAAAAAAGAGAGTTTATTCCAGCTCTTTTAAAACTATCTTCAGTATTGTTAGCCGTATATGTTTCTCACCAGGTTTTTCTTCTTGATGTTGTCCTCAGAGTGCAACAGGTTTCCTGCAGTACCTGGACGTGTCTGTGGGAAAGGAGGTGGCAGCAATCTGCACAAAGACGGGCAGACTTGATGTGATGTGCCAGAACCCTCACAACGCCATCATCCATCTGGGCCACTCCAACGGCACGGTGACCCTCTGGTCACCAAACCAGAAAGAAGCTCTCGTCAAGATGCTCTGTCACCAAGGCGGCGTGCGATCAGTCGCCGTGGACAAGGCGGGCACGTAAGTCAATTCATATCTGTGTCTCATGTTCACACCTACGGGCAGAAATCACCACTTGGACCTGCAAAGCTCAGGCAGCCATTTGCAATGTCCAGAATGCCAAGGTCCACTTAAAAACCATTGATTCTTCTGGTGCCCATCCATCCTGAAAATCTCCATCTGTTGGAGACTAAGGCCTCGTTTCACACCGCAGGGAGAAGCGACCCAATTCAGATTTTTTTGCACAAAAATGACTTGTTTTTTGGCCGTGTGAAAGTTCCATTTCCAATTTTTTTTTTTTGCACCATATGCAGGCCTCGTTCATATGTGGTACCAATTTAGATATTTTTCTACATATGACTGCTTTGTCTCTGACTTGTGAGTGACGTCACGGATAAGTGCCGGATGAACCGACTCCACCTAAATGTTACAAGCTGTTAAAAACTATGCTCTCTTTTTACTTCCTTCTCCTTCTTTTACTCCTCATGTTGTCTAGATTCTGTCGGCTCGTATTGAACCACCACTTGAAAATTAATCTACATGGGCTGACCAGCGTCGCCAGATTTGGCAGTATCCTCAGATTATATATTAATTTTATGTTTTTAACATGATTCCTACACAGGCCGAGATTTGGGAAGATTTTTATTGAGGTGTTTGTGCGGGTTTTACGTTGTTTGGGCTGGAAACACTGAGTCCTATCTGGCAACCCGGTGTAGACCGCTGTGCTTTGCATGCTCGGCATGACTTCACGCCGTCTTCTGTGCGTGCACATCTGTCCGATCACGTTCACACAGCAGGGGGCGTTTGAATTGATCCTACACGAAAACTGGATCCCTGCAATTGAAAAACAAATTGGAATTGAGTAACAAAGACCTGCGGTGTGAATGTAGCCTAGGATAAATATCCCTGAAACATTTATTTTGAAAATGGAAAAGGTTCAATATCATTGTGGACTAATGACATTGAAGTGCATCACAAATATGCTTCATGGGCTTAAGGACAAAACATAATATAAACCAGTGTGTAGTTCATTCCAGCTGGAATGTTGACATGAATTTGTAAAAAAAAAAAATTAGACAAAATATGTGATGGGTGCATGTTTCTCACTGTGACTGTCCAACATAGCAGATATGATTAGCCCTCATTTAGCTTCACAACCTCTGTTCCGGTGTTGACTTGAAGGGTTTCCCACATTGTGATTTGGGAATGTGAAACCAACTTCAAGAGTAACATGTTAATCTCCCCATATTATCAGTTTATATATTTCTTTAAATATGAATAGGTATCTGTGTATATCTTGTTGGTAACATCAAAACAACTACAAACTTCAATAGTGGAAATGTTTTGATAGCCCTTGCTTGAGATCCCTTAAAGAAATCAATTCACTACTGAACCTTCCACGTTGAGCCATCCCTTATAAAACCAGCAGAGGGCAGTAAAGTTCTACTTTGACCTGATAGTTAGAACGTCTGACTAGTTCACACAAGCTCAAATGTTTTCAGAGAGCTAAGGTCATGCCAAAAATTCTAGGTTTATTTGGATCCTGTTGTAATGAGAATCTATTATATCATTCCATTCTTCCTGTCGTCCGTTCACATACTTAATTATTCCCTGAAAAGTAAAACCTGTGTAACTCATTTGTAACAAGAAAAGAATAAGAAAAAACTCTTCTGTGTCTCTTTTTTAAAACTCAAAATACAGCCCATAAAAGTAAAACCCTAATCTAAAGTTTGTACTCTCCATCATGGATGCAGGATACAGCAAGTGTGCAAACAGGACTGACTCATGACACAGATGTTTACAAAAAAAAACATGAACAACTTCAGAATGAGCTCAGGTTACTACCTGCGCAAGATTTTTATAAATGTTTACAATCTACGGAATAATAAGGAATGGAAAAGCATTTGCAGAGCACCCTCAGAAATAGAGGAAGTATTTGTGTCATTTACAGAAAAATATACAAAGAAAGATGTTATTTCAAAAGTGTAGAAAGCATTGCAACATGACTCTGGATACAAAAAAACACGAGGGTTAAAGAAAAAATGTGAAGTAGAATCAAACGTTCTAATAGCTGATGAACAATGGGAGGAAGCAGTTTAAGAGGAACATAAATTAACAAACAGTCCAATGTGGAGGGAGTTTCAGTGGAAAATCAAAATGAGATATTTGAGTGTTTGTTTAGAATTCTGCTACTAATAGCTGTTGGCACCTGGTCTTGGGCCTGCTGGTTCCTCCCGGTTCTTTGATCTTGAACTTGGTTGTTAAAAAAAAGTCTAAAGACAGCAAGATGTGCTTTTACCATTTATTTAAGTTTATGTTGCCAAACACAATGAGCAGCGCCAGACACCAGGTGAACTCACGCCGGAGCACACCCACAAGGTGTGTCAAACTTCTCGTGATCTACAGTTTTCTTCTGGGCGTACCAACGGCCCCGACATTGGTGTGGTCTTTTTGCAATTGGTCAATTTGGTGTTGACGTCTGTTACCAACTGAAATTGGACGTCCCATGTATGATGAAACTGTGTGTGTGTTGTTTTGCCCGGAGAAGCTAACAAGGGAAACTAATCAATGGAGGATGTTTCAGTCATTCTTATCTCAAGCACACAGTGACTCTCTGGCCGGTGTATCACATACTTGGTGCGGATGTCTCGATGACTCCCCGGTGCAGGCATTTTGTTATATAAACCTAGAGTAGCATTGCAGCTCAGTTAAGCTTATTATTTGCCATCCCTTCATAGCAAAAAAAAAAAAACCAACCCAAGATCGGCATCATGGTTGAAACTGCAGCCTCCCAACATCACTCAGTGGAGACTGAAAAGTTTACATCTTGGAAAAAAATTGTTGCCAGATTGCAGATAGAAATGAATAGATTTGTTGCAAAATGGTTCCCAGTGAGGCAGGTAATAACTCTAGTCACCTGTTATTGTTATGATTTATAATTTCGCATTTATTTTTTTTAATTTTATTTTAAAAGCACTTGTCTATGTACGAAATTCCAATATGTTTATAGAATCTGCAATCAAGAAGGAAGCATTGCAGGAAGAAGGGTGTTGACACATAGGTGAATGTATTTGTTTGGTGTAGGAATGGGAAAAGGGGTGAGTGTATTCACTTACATATAAGGATGCGTGTTGTCAGGTTGAATGGCACATTATGATTTCATCAGAAAATAGATGAGTGTAATGAAATGTATCTGCTGAAGTTGTGGGTCATTTCTATATTTTCAATAAATAAAAGTTAAAATTAAAACAAGTACAGTGCAGGAAAGACTAATTGGTTTCTGGTGTTTACGTCAAACACAGAGTGTGAGCTGCGTTGAACTGCTCAAGTCAGGAATGCTGCACAGATCAATTCTTGGCTGCATGCCATGGAAAATAGCGGCAGATGTTGGGCTGAACAAAAAGGCCCAGTGATTTATTCCAGATGTTTGAACAGAGGCAGTTTGTCAGTAGTATGAAGGCTTCAGCTAGTAGTGTATTTCGATGCAGTAAGAAGGTCAGTAAGACTGGCCTGAATTTAATGGTTTCCCTTTTTTGAAAAAAATGCAGGAGGGCCTTCACACAATGACATAGATCGTTCTAGGAGATGAGAGCCAAGTTTCTGAACTTTATTTTATGGTGTTTTGTTATAGGTTATTTTTTAGTTTATGAAAAGAATGTTGGCAGTCGCGGTCAGGGACACATTCCGATTTGCTGTCACTCCTCACAAGTAGAACCCATGCGGGACTCTTGCCTGAACCAGGAGTGCTCACCTATACTGAGCATTTTAGAATCAATGAAGCATTTTCAGAGCATCATTCATACGATCGGATCCTTCCATCAGTAATGACTGAAACAGACATGTGAGGTACTTTTTATCAAGATAATGATTTGTAGTGCTTTGTAGTCAAGTTTTAAGCTCTGGTGTGTTCGGTTTGAATCCCAGAAGGAAGGATATCCACTGGGATGTTGGCAGGGTTCAAGCTGAGGGAGATCATATCTGATTGGTGTGATTGTAGAAGATGGTCAGAAGCAAATGATGGTACTTGGTTCATGCGTTGGCTGTCAAACTGAGGATTCCCATCAAAAGTAAATTATAGTCCTTTAATGTCTAGTTATCATTATTATTTTTTATTAAATCCGCCCTCCTAACCGTATGAAAGCTTGTGTAAAAGGTCTGGACTGTCAACATACTTTGTTTTAAATTTCTTCCCCACTTTCGAGACAGATATGCAGTTCTAATGTACCTTCCAAATCACGACACATACAATCGCCGTACTGTAATAGATTATAGGATATGAAATGTTATTTTGTATAAGAGTATTGTTGTCTAAAAGCTTTCAACGCAGTCAATAGATCTGCACAGTTTCATATTTGTGTAACTATTGTATCAAATACAGTGTATTGTGATCAGGAAGAGCAACATTCCACCAAAACAGTCATAATTCAAGTGCCGTCTGTATCTGTGAACAGATAGGAAGCTGTACAGGCTGACCTGAGAGCATACTGGTTAAAGTAGATATTTAGATTGAAGATAAAAGCTTCTCACAGAGTATTATACGTGGAGTGTAAATACACAACATAAAGCACTGGTATGTGTGTGTTTGTGTGAGTTTTAAGGTGTGTCATGCATTTGTTTTTGTGACTGGTCTGTCAGGATTTATTATATTCACACATTTCTGGGTGAATGCACTTTGAGGTCAAGAGGGTTTCTTCCAGATTTGATTGAGGGACTTTTTTTTTGTGTATCTCTTGGAAATAATAAGTTCTGTAATTGCACATTATAGATTCACAAAACAATAAGCTGGTCTTGAACTCAAATACATGGTGAACGTACATATTTTGATCAGAAGCAAAGTTATTTGGTTTATTCGGTTGACAGCCTCCCCAAATTAGCTCCAGTTTTCTGAGACAGAAAATAACGTTTTCAAACCCAGAAGCATGATGAGTGCAAAAAAAGAAAAGGACCATTTTCTCTGCCACAGACCAAAGTAAGAGGGAGCGGCTCAGCACTGCCACTTCTGTAGGTCTTCATCCACTGCTGCAGCAGCCTCCTCAGCTGTGAGTTATTTAAATTGCTGGCAATGTTTTTCAGGAACTAATCCATGGACGTTAAGTTCAGCCGCTTTATGTTTGGAGCACTGGCTACAGTCTTCTGCAGGTAGTGAGGAGAAGACTTCCTGAGGGCACCCTGGTAATGAACTGCAGCTGTACCGTGCAGCAGGAATCATACCAGCCTCTCACATCTGTAAACAAAGTGGAAAAAGTTTCAACTTCTTTCTTGTTGACTTTCGGCATTAGGCGTAAACCACTTAGTACCGTGTGTGTCACCACTGTGAGCCGTCACATCGCCCGATTTACCTGCTCTCGGCACTGATTTTCTCTATTTCTACGTCTTACTTGACTATTTCAGTTTGGTGATACATTTCTTCTTTATCAACAAGTGCTTGCTTGCTGCCGTACGTTTTCCGTTGCTGGTTCCCTTTCTGACTACAAATATAGGATTTCCAGTGGGGCGGCTTTGGTTTGATTAATCCCATTTCATGTAAACTAGCTGTTACAATAGCTTTATTTATTTTTTATTTATTTATTTTTTCGATTCTCCTGTTTCTGACTTTTATGTCACAATGATTGGCTATTATTAATATCCCTCTTACACTGGTGCAACGACTCTTCTGAGGGACTAACAACAAAAGCTTCTACACCAGTCATGAAAGACACCTGACCTTTCTATCACAAGAAACCAAGGCAAAAGGACTGCTTCACACGACGCATCTAACTGCCCGAACCTGACCAATAAACCCTTCCCCAGTCTTCATTTTACTGTTACCAAACTACAGGTCATGGCTGTAAACAGAGGGGCTGTCCCAAAAACCATCAGGGTATGGAACGAGGAGACGTCTGAGACCTTAAAGGGTCGAGTTAACAAACTGGGACTGCCGGAGTGATCCTGATATGCTTTCTGACATCCTCACCTCATACATCATGTTCTGTGAGGAAAATGTCATCCTTACAAAACAAGTAACAATATACCCTAACAATAAGAGATGGGTTAATAAGGACATGAAACACTGTCTAAAGGAGAAAAAAAGAGATTTTCTCCAGGGTGACAAAGATAGGGTAAGGGAACTACAGAAAAGACTCAGGAGACTGGCTACACAGGCAAAGATAAAATAAAAAGATGCAGTGGAGAGGCATGGCGGGGGCTGAACACCACGATGGGAAGAAAGTCCAAACCTGAAACGGTTTGACTGTCCAGATCCTGCCTCTCGAACAGCTCAACATCCTGTTCACTCTGTGAATGCTCCCAAAAAGGCCATACCCAGGGACCTGCAGGACTACAGAGCAATAGCTCTGACCTCAGTCCTTTGCAAGTGCATGGAGAGGGTTGTCGCTGAGCAACTGATGTCTGAACTGTCCGACAAATTAGATCCGCTCCGGTTCGCATACAGATCGAAGCGTGGCACGGAGGATGCAAGCCTAATGCTTGTAGACCGAAACACCAAGCAACAGGATTCTACGCTCTCCCACACAAGAATTTTATTCATGGATTTTTCATCAGGCTTTAGCACTGTAAACAATAACATTCTGTTACAATGTCTTTCATCACTGCAGACTCACGCAACACTGAATTTATGGATCAGGGAGTTTTTATGTAACAGACCACAGCATGTGCTCCTTAACGGTGTCAGGTCCAGCCAAATCGTGTTGAAGACTGGACTTCCCCAGGGCTGTGTTCTGTCACCCATTCTCTTCTCTGTGTATACTAACATCTCCTGTCACAGACAAGGAATGTCTCTTCTAAAGTACGTGGACGATATAGGTTTAGCGGCACACCTCAAAGACGCACAGGCCCTGGCACAATACCAGCAGGAAGTCCACGCTTTGGTCTGTGTATTTGAGGAGAGCTCATTAGAGCTCAGTATCTCCAAAACCAAGGAGGTATGCTGTGGAGCTGCAGGGAGGGACAGCTCGGTGGATCTTTTCCAGCCCCTTCTCATCCATGCCCAGGATGTGGGGCAGGTGGACTGTTTTGTATACTTGGTGACAAAAATAGACAACAAACTGTCCTTTGGACATCATGCAGACTCTGTTTGTAAAAAGGCACAACAGCGCCTACACCTCCTCAGAAAGCTGAGATCTTATTAAGGACATTTTATCATTAGTGTACACTTCACTCATTGAATCCATCCTCACATACAATATCTCTTCTTAATTCAACTTTCTCACCCTCAAACACAAAACAAAACTCACTAGAATGGTAAACCAGGCCAGTAAGATCACCCAAAACCCCCCAGACCCCCCTCTGTGATCTGTACAGGCGATCAGTACAGAGGAAAGTGACCCTCATCACTGATGACATCACTCACCCCCTGCATCACTCTTTCTCTTTGCTGCCATCAGGCAGAAGATACAGAACCCCACTGGCCCATGAAAACATCTACAGGAAATCATTCATCCCATCTGAATAGGGCCCAGTAGCACTGTATTCTATGTTGTTCCTTTTGATATGCTATTTTTTTCTTTTTTAATTGATGCTGTGTGTGTCTTTATTGAATGAGTTTGTTTTTATTGAATGGATTTTATCTGCCGTGTTGAAAGACAAATTTCTGCTCTGTTGAACAGACAAAGTTTATTCTATTCTTTTGAGTTAATTGCAGCAGGCACTTTTGCTCTGGCCAAGGATCCTGCTAACCGATAGCCTTGTCAAACTCCATGGCTGCGCTCCTGAGATAACCGTTCCGACTGCTTTCTCCAAAAAAAAACTCACCCAAGCTAAAGGGGTGCAATACTGCCATTCCTATCAAGTGAGTTTGGACACATAATGTCTACCTCCAAACTAAGTCATAAATTTGGATGATCCTCCAGGCCACAAACACAAGAAAGAACACTGACAGTAAACTCAAACAAATACCATGTGTTTATTTAACATATGATGCGTCTGTTAGGAAACCAAATGCAAAGTCAACCAACACCAGAGCAAAACTCCTCGACGGAGACCACTGGAGGCCCTCCTCAACACACACACACACACACACACACACACACACCCCTCTTTGTTTTGCACTACTTACGACGATACTGCTACGTCCTGTTTTCCTGTTTGACAGAAAAAAATGCACCCAAGGCGTCCGTCCCAGCAACAACATGTTTTGGGCAGAGCTGATCATCACATCCGCGGAATCTTTTATGCAACTTATTGCAGCAGGAAGTTTGGGACTTTTGCCCATATCGTGAAATATGTTTCTGGAAGATGACAGTGGAAGATTTTTTCAAATATATCTTTCGGCATTTCTTTTAGTGATTACAATGATAAACAAATTAGCTTAATCTACTAGTAGACACTCTTTCTTACCGTTGCATGTTGTGAAGACGATGATAAAAAGGACCATAACTGATGAACCAGTCCAGTCATGTTTTATCAAATCTGTCGATGGCATAGACGCAATGTCTTCTCATGTAGATCTGATTTACTGTACTTGGACTGTGTGAGTGTAAAAGGGAGTTGACTTTTTACATTTTTTTTAGGTGACAAGCAGGTAGAACAAGAATATATGTTTAGGACAGTTGGCAAACCGTTTCCCTCAGATTGCATCCTGCAGGGTGAAATACATTATTTACTGTGTCTGAGGTGACAATTGGAGTGTATTGTGTGAATGACTTTTGTCTCTTTTGCAGATACATGGTGACATCAGGCATGGACAAAAAGCTCAAGATTTATGACGTTCGTACTTTCAAACCTGTCACATCGTACTTCCTTCCTGCGGGAGCTTCCTGTTTGTCTTTGAGTCAGAGGGGACTTCTGTCTGCTGCCACCGGAGACATTATTCAGGTCAGTGTCACTTTCACACTGCAGCTATATTGATTTGTCAGTGAAAAACAATCGTGCACCCACAGGAAGTGGGGGCTTTGACAGTTGGAGTTGTGGTGTTCTTTGAATGAAAATATCTCGTGTTCACCATCGGCAGAAAAGTGTTTTTTCTTCAGTGGAAAACTTAAGAAGCTCAGATGATCCAAACAAAGAAATGTGACACTATACATGACATTGTTGAAAATAAAAACCTTTATGCTATGGATCTGTCTTCATTTGATATTGCACTCCAGATTAATCTGCTCACAAAGAAATGCTCCGTATGTCACAGAGTGGTTTTGAATCCAGGCTGGACCCTTCTGTGTACTTCGTGTGCATTTGTGGGCTTTTGCCATTTAGTCCAGTTTCATCTCACACTTTAGAGGCATCCATGTGATATATTGTAAACTCTTGATGTATTGTAAACATTGATGTATCATCCAGATCTACACTGAAGAGATTAACACCCTTTTTGGGCGTCACTGATCCATATGTTCCCTATTCTGCTATAATCTATTCATCGCTTCCCCTGCTGTCTAGTGAGAATCTTAATCTCACACCGGTGAGGTGTAGAGATCATCTCGACTAAGGAGAATTCCTCACTAACACAGCTTTAGACAAATTTGTGAACAATATTTCAGAGAAATAGACTTTTTGTGTTAATAAAAGAAGTCTTAAGGGTGTCATGGATGTTTACAGGCTGAAAGCTGAATGTACGTCAATCTGTCTACTTAATTCAAATTTCAATTTCAATGACTCCAGAGAAGAAAACGAATCACGTTTTCAAATTGAAACAATATTTTTTTTTTTAATTAAAAAGAGAAAGGTATTTATGTGTGCACATTAGAAAGAAAATGCTTATTTGGGGCCACTTACTTCCAAACGATCTATTTTCCATGTAGTAAGCAAAGTCTTTCTCGCCACTGTAGTATTTGAGGGGTGTATGGCTTCAGCCATTAGACTGATCATATTTTAGCATCACTTTAATGCTGATGTGGGTAGATCACATTTGAACCATATATCGATTTGAAGTACTGTAGATGAGTTTATTTTGAGATTTAATAAATACCAAATTTGTTCTTGTTGAGTGATTGTATTTATTTATTTATTTATTTTTTGTCACCCTCACTATGACCAAAGTTGCCTATATCTGCTTTAATGGTATCGTAACATCAGTTGTTGCATTTGAATATAATGTCTTGTTTTTCTACTTCTAGTAATCCTTCAAAATGTCAGATTTTGTGAAGTTTATGTGTAATGTTGGTTTCATACTGAGAAAGTGCATGCAGGACATATGATTCGATTCTTTACATGACATACCTTGTGTTTATTGCACCCTATTGCTGTAGCAGGTAATTTCTTATCCTTAAGAAAAAAATTTACTTTAGCTTTGTCTGTGCTGGACTCTGTGTCTTAGAAGCTTTCCTTTAACTGAATAATGCTTGTTATCTGAGTCTGCAGTGCAGTGCTTTTAAACCGCAGGAGTTCAGTACAACAGTAGCTTCAGTGAAAGGCTTCGCCAGCACAACTGGTTCAATTTACTGCATTCACACAACTGTTTGTGTAGTTAACTTTGTAAATACTTACGCAATATATCAACTCGCTACATAGTCATAACCGTAAATCTGATCGGTGTCATTCAGTCCTGGCATGTTCTGCTATTTATTTGTTTAACTACATAAGCACAGACATGCCTGATAGTGCAGCTGCATCCAGAAGTGCTTTTCAGCATATTGCTGTATCATATTACAGCACAGCGAATACCCATCCTAACACTTTGAAGCCTCCGTAATGAGTCATCCATTCATTTTAAAGTGAAAAACGCTTATTTACATATTCGTGAAAACTTCCCTCCATGTAAATCTATGCATAATGATGTCTTTGCAGGTGTACAGGGATGTATGGAGCACTCCAGTGTCTAAGCCCTACATGGCTCACCGAGCTCCGGGGTCAGTTTGGGGGCTGCACTTTTGTCCCTTTGAAGATGTCCTTGGAGTTGGACACGGAGAAGGTTTTACCAGTATGCTCATACCAGGTCAGACCCTATCTAAATCAAATTTAAAGAGTGTCAGTCACAAAGCAAAACATGTCATGGCCAAAATACACAGCTTGACAAATAATGTAGTGGTTCAGCTTCATGTGGACCAGTTTTCTTGGGGAAACCAAAAACCATGGGAGCTCACTACACCAAATATTTGTACCACGTGCTTGCATTTGTCAATCTGTTATTGTTTGCGGTCTGTTTGCTCTTCAGTTTACCGTTCCACACGTTTCTTTCTGCAGTTGATGCATTTAAATGATGTGGGTCTTAAGGAAGAACTGCACAAGTCTTGTTCTGAATGAGTTCAAACTTTTGTCCTCCTTTTCCATTCACAGGTGCGGGTGAGCCGAACTTTGATGGCCTGGATGCAAATCCGTTCCGCAGTGCCAAGCAGAGGCAGGAGTGGGAGGTCAAAGCTCTGCTGGAGAAGGTCCAGCCAGAGCTCATCAGCCTGGACCCCACAGAGCTGGGACACGTCGACCACGCCACCTTTGAGCAAAGACACCAGGACAGGGTTCAAGCTCTGGTCAGAATGCACAAAGCATATTCTCCTAAAATTCTGTACAAGCTACAAATGGGCACAGTTTGAATTCCCAGCAGGTTGACACCAAAGTAAAAACAGGTTCTATTCTCTTTCAGGGTTACGACCCACTTGCTAAAGAAAAGTTTGTTCCAAAGTTCAAGAAAAAGGGGCGCAGCTCATCAGGAGCTGTTGAACGACGCAAAAAGCAAGTGGCTCATGAGGACCAACGGGTAAGTAGTCCAGAGTTCTGCTTGAACCTTAGATTTAATTGTCCTGGTTTTTAAACAGAACCTATTTGGTGAATCAGGCAGATGAAGGACTCGGGCATTGTGTGTCCCCGGTGTTATAGTCTGTAATGCTCTTGATGACCTTCCACATGGTCGGCTCTCTTGCCCTACTTCTGCTTCTGTGCGCATCACTTCCTTTTGCCTCCAGGCCTCAGGAGTCTGCCTAACATGGCTTTCAGCCCTTGTGAAACTATAATGACTGAACCCTTCTGATGTTACTGCTCTGGTGTGCGCCGCCATCTTGTGCACGTTTCACTGATCCATGTTAACTTGTTTGCATTTTAGGATGTCATCAGGAAGACTGTGGAGGACAAAGTGAAGATGGAAAAAGAGAGAAAGGCGATGGAGAAGAAGAAGGCAGCTCTATCTAACCACAAATCTGCTCTGGAAAGATTCAAGAAGTAAAAAAGGGGGACTCTTTGTGCAGCTCAAACCAGCGACAGCTTGTGGGAGTGACCTTTGACACCCACATAAATGAACACATATTTTTGGGAACATTTCTCCATTGTGGGAAAAGAACAAACCAAGACAGACGCTGAGTGCAGTCATGAAATAATATCTCCCATTCTGATGCACATCCGTTCATCTGATCAATGCTGAGTGTAGTCGGGTCACAGAACTATTGAACGTCTGCAGCCTGAAGCTCTTCCTGCTTTAATGGGTAACTAATGTGAGGTGCCACAGTGGACAGTAGTGCTGGCAGAATTCCTTTTTTTCCCATGATGAGCACATCTTTATAAAGTACGCCGCTTTGAACAGGAAGTCAAGAGTGTAATACTTTTGTATAAATATGTTTCAAAAATAAACAACATGATGCTGTTAAGTCAGATTGTTATTCCTGGAATTAGGACTTTATCAAGCTCCTGCATTTCCTTTTTTCAAGTTACTTTCAAATGAATGTGACAAAAATACATGATTAAACTAAGATGCTTAACATTTAGATGGGTGCTGTTATTGCTGTTTTAAACTAAATACATCAAATAAACTAAGCAAAACCAAGATGAGCAAAGCACACATAAAACTACACACATCTATTGCAAGTTTTTAACAATATTCCAAATGTTTATAGTAATTCAAAATTAATTTTTAACGGATTAAGTGAGATTCATGTTTCCTAGGTACTTGCATTAGAAACTATTAAATCTTTATTTTAAATACTATGCTTTTCATCAAACTTAAATATAGATACGAATTTTAATGGCATACAAACGTCTGTAAGTTTAAAGTTGAGATAACCTTAGATAATGTAATTCAGGAAATGCCGATTACAATAAAAACGGCAAGTTATGTTATGTTGGGTTATAGCAAAATTATTGTACTCAAACTGACTGCTTGGCAATCCCTGTCATACCAGTTGGCTATAACAAATATGTCACCAGGATCTTTTTTTAAGAATTTGAAAAACTTTAAAGATCAAACTTGGGATAAAAACGGGCTCATCCAAGGTCATTCAATCTGGATGAGCTTTGACGATGTGAAATAAGTAAAAACGGTTTGCAGTGTTTCAATAGCAATACTGAATCTCAAAACTGAACAGCAGATGGAAGACATGTTTGTTGGTACACATAAGTGAAAGCTTCCCAAGGCATTGCCAGAAGATTTGAAAAAAAAAAACATAAAAGCCATACTATGAAGGTGAGTTGGTAAAGTTCAGATTTTATTACATTGTTTGAAGAAAAAAAATCCATTACTATCATGTGTTTCTTTTGGTTATTCTTAGGTTATGATGGTGTATTTTTCCCTGGATGAAGCTCAAACTGGACTTTATGTGGTCTCTAAACAAATATTTGTTTGAGGCTGTTTCTACAGTAAACGGTACAATAGGAAAAATGACCCAGATGTGTTGTTTTGTGCATTTATTTTTTATTATCTTGTTACAGTAGATTAAAAAGACCAAATGTGAGTCATGTGGACTTGTTAAAAAAAAAAAAAAACATTTCAGAGAAACTGAAGGTCGACAGCTTACCTATATCTGCATTTGTCTATTGACTAAACACTCCCCACTGCGTTTACTCTTCCTGTCTTTGTTCTCGTTTAATTCACTAAGTACAATTAGTAAAAGAGAAAAAGCAGGTTCTCTTTTGAAACAAAGAAGATGTGCTGTTGTTACCAGACCTATTAATTGTATTTTTATTTATAGATGCCCTGTATTTCCAGGGCGTAAACACACCGAATTTTGCTCTGTGGACTCTGGAGGAAGCAAACAGCCCGGGGTCATTATAGTGGATAAAATGTCAAATATCTTTTGAAATGTGTGTCACTGCAGCCTGGTGTACCAGACACTAAACCCAGTGTAGACACTTTGGGGGCAAAGCTGTCATTCAAAGAAGAAAAAGTATAAATATCACAATTTACTAGCATTCATTATCACTGTTTCACATCAGTTTCATGATCAAGTTGCTTTGTCGGACATTGAAATGCATGGAAACCTGCTGCTGATTCCTCAAAACCATACAACCATATTTCTGTTACAATATTACAATGTAAAGTTATTGTGTTGAATTCAGTTATCTTCCAAAAAGTAGTTTGAAGGAAGTCAGTCATGGATCATTAATAATTAACAATTCTTTTCTACTGGAATATATGAAGCCTGTGATTTGATACCTACTGTAATTTTGTTTTGGGACATGCATTCTATTCAGGTACTTTGTGGCAAACTGCAGAGCTGTTAAATATATGCAAGTAGCAGCCTTAAAATCTCAGAGATAACATCGTCCAATGTGCATGATTAACATAAGCAGCTGTCTTTACTTGGTGTATATCAGTATGCTTGCTCTACATCTACAGTTTGTGTCGGTGTCATAATGTGGGTCAGATTCAAGATTACTTTTCTAGCGCTCATTCCCTTTTCTGCAAAAACAAAACAAATACAGTAGAGTAACATGTTTTAAAAAAAATATAGCTCTAAAAAAATAGTGAGATATTTCAAGCGCACAAAATGTAGATTCACAGCCTGAAGAGCACTTGTGCTGTTCACAGCACTGAAGCGAGGCGCAGGGTCAGTACGTTCACTTTCACATCGTAGGAAAAACCTTCATAATCCTTGTGCCAGGCCCAGAGTGTAACCCAGCATCGCCCGGACTTTGCACATCCCCAAAGAAGCTCGAACACCCAGCCAGGAGCAAGGTGGCGATGAGTGGACATCGGCCCAGTAGTGCAGCATCTCCCTGGGAGGGATGAGGTGGATGGACACCATGGCCTGATAGCAACAACGTCCGTATGGCACAGTTGGCCCCCCAGAAAAGAGGGGGCAGTGCGTGGGCAGCACTCCAGCTGTCCGGGCACACAGACCCACGAACACGTCCTCGGGAGGCAGAGGTGTGGACAGAGGTGATGCTGATGCTGCCAGGGAGATTTTGAGCAGTGCTGAGCGGGACAGGATGTAGGCTGTACCACTACAGTAGTCTGGAAAGACGGAGGGAGGGTAGGCCCCAGAGGGGAGGTAGTGCTTGCTGTCTGGGTCTCGGTCCGGAGCCACCTGAAGGTGCACCCGGCCAAGATACAGGTCTCCTTGTTCGTAAGGGTTGCGGCTCTTGTTCAGGAAATGCAGAAGGGCGCTGGGGTTGAACAGGACGTCATCGTCCACTTTAGCCATGAAGTGAGCCTGTGGACAGAAGCGGCGGGCCCAGCCCAGCAGGGACAGCGTCTTCAGGGTCAGGTTGGAGTAGGTGTCCATGAAACGCCCCTGGATCAGGTCTCCTTTCTCTCTGGCCTCCTCTATCAGGAGCTTAGCCAATCCGGGATCTGAGGGCACCCCCACCATGAAGAGGGTCATGACCCGCAGCCCTCTGACTTCCAACTCACCTCCCCAGGTGTCCCTGACCGCCTGGCGGGCCCTCTGATTGGCAGGTGCCGAGGTCACCATGACGATGAGGTAGGGCTTGGCGCGCTGGCACACGAGCGGGCTGGGCATCAGCAGGAACTCCTCAGGTCTGGCGGCGGGGACGCTCTGCGCAGGGAGGATGCCCGCGTGCTGCTCCACCACCGTGTTCATCCTCATGGAGGTTATCCATAGCTCGATGAAATCCATGAAGAGCAGAGCCAGCAACGCGGCGCAGGCCACCACCGTGAGGAAGAGGGGCAGCGTCCCCAGCCTGCCTCCCCGCTTTCCGAGCCGGGTCTTGCATATCCACAGTCCCCGTCCG
>OMNM01043847.1:0-33134 GCA_900302745.1 Parablennius parvicornis
TCCTTTGCTACCTCCTTCCTCTCTGCCCTGTCTCCTTATCCGTTTTCTGACCCTGTCCCCTCCTCCTTCACCCTCCTCTCTCTCTCGCTCTCTCTCTCTCTCTCTCTCTCTCTCTCTCTCTCTCTCTCTCCCCCTCTCTCCCACATGCTACTGCTCGCTCGCTCTTCCCACAGTCAGACCGGAGCGAGCGCAGCGCCTGGGTTGCATATCCGTCTCTCTGTCTCTCTTTCACTCCTCTGCCATCCCTCTGCACCCTCTCTTTGAATTCTGAAACTCTTTAGAAAAAAAAAAAAAGAAATCTCTGAGCATTGGAGGCAGGACACTGGAGAGGGTAAAAACCAGAGGGGGAATAAACTGGGGATCCCACAAAGAACTGAGGAATCTTTGTTCTTTTCAGGCTTTTGATGATTGACCTCTTCTGCTCTGTCTCGTCCGCAAGGAAAGACTTAAACTGGAAGATTTGGTGTGGGCAGAGAAAAGAAGAAGAAAAGCTTCCGCCGGTTCACTTTGGTGCACTGAACAAAGTGATGCACATGGAGACGCAGCACTTGGAAGCCAGCAGCTGAAGACTCAGTCCATTTACAAGAAGAGGAAGACGCACTTCAAAAAGAAACGAGGAAAAGAGATTAGACTCAAGGGAGGACGAGACGTTGAATCAAAAGATCGAAAAAAAAACCCAACAACTTTGAGACTTCAGCACTCCTGCCGGGCTCTGTTCCTGCTTCCCCCTGTCCCATCTGTAGTTTCCCTCCGTCATCTCGAGCTCTGCTCCGTCAACCAAAGCACAGCCATGCAGGTGTCCATCGCCTGCACAGACCACAACCTGAAGAGAGGGAATGGAGACCACAGCAAGCAGAGCGCCACCAGCCCCAATGTGGTCAACCAAGCCCGGGCCAAGTTCCGCACGGTGGCCATCATTGCTCGCAGCTTTGGCTCCTTCACGCCGCGCCACATCTCGCTCAAGGAGTCGACGGGGAAGCACACGGGCATGAAGTACAGGTGTGTGTCAGAGTTTGGAGCGGTTTTGAACCGAGATATTTGAAAAGCAGCAACTTGGTTTTTCCTTTATTGTCAGTATTTTTTTCATTTACTTGATCTCATGTCTATATATTGATCATTAATTTATCTGACGAACCATTTCTTCAGTTTTTTAGTATAAATACAACTTTTTTTTTTCCTTTTTCGGGTCAAAAGTTTCAACAGGGGATGAATGAAGTAAAGCAAACCTCGTTCAAAGCGTTTTTTGAACTAGTGCATTTAACATCTAAATGATATCACTGAAAAGGTTTTGATCACTTAGACCATTGATCAACTTTTAGTGTATGTATTACTCATTCATTCTTTGATGAATACACATAATTTCTGGTCAGTTGAGAGATGCTAAATACTGTAACTATAAGCACAATTGTGGAAGGAAGCTGATGTAGGGAATCATCATCTCAAACCTGGGTATGCTTTGGCATTTCAACTTTTTAGAAAAGCAATTCATCATAATCTATGCATTTGCTCTAATAGAGTGAATACCAACATCAGAAAAAAAGATGTATTAAGCTCATGACAAACTCCAACTTTATCCCTTCAGCTTTTAATCTCATAAGGTTGTGTCACTGGGAAAGGTAGCGATCCTCTCCCCTCCTTCCTGCTTTAGAATCTTAGCTCGTGGGCCTTTTAGTGGAATCGTTTCATTTTATGAAGGCACTCCTGCCAGCATCGTTTGAAGCGCCTCCTGCCAACCTTGTTTAATGTTTTCTGTTCGGTTTGCCACATGTTTAATACCTAATCCATTCCAATCCATTAGTTGTACTGTAGCCGCTCATCCAAACTGGACGGCACAAGCAAACTTGGCAGGATTCATGAATAAACGTTGTCTGCTAAGTGGCGAGAGAGTACTGACGGAATCCACAGGCCTTTCGTCTGCTCTCTCTGTCACTCCCTCTGTCTTTTCCCCCCACAGTTCATTTACACCTACTTTGTTTCTCACGAACACTTGCTGCCTCGCACAAATCTGTAGCCTCTCTCTTTTTCTGTCTTCCTCGCAGATACTCAAATTCCAATGCCTCCAAATGCCATGAATGGAAGATCGCTCTTTTGCTTCTGCTCGTCTCCCACACACCTAAACACTATTCCTCTTTCTCTCTCTCTGCCCCTCTCTGTGGTTTGATGAGACAGCTCTGCGGTGTGGGCTGAGTGTCTGAGTCGGATTTGACCTCAGCGGTGTTACTGCTCAGCTGACTTGTGTGTTTGACTCCGATAGCCCCAAGCTGTGATTCTTACGTAAAATACGGTTCCATTACTTCCTTTTCAAGTTCTGCAGATTGCACTGAACTCAGTTGTCTGTTTGTGTGTGTGTGTGTGTGTGTGTGTCGGAGAGTGTGTAAGAGCTTCTTTTGTTAGAGATGATTACAGGCTGTAGTTTGAAGGTAGTCCTAATGATTCATGATTTATGGTTTGAATTATTATTCTACCAAACAGCATCACCCTCTGAAACTCTTTTCCATCTCTAGACAGACCTCAGATCTCAATCTGTTTCAAGCAGTTCATGCATTTTAGGATTTGCTTGAGTGCTTGTATGTGTGGGAACTAATGCGATATCAAACATCTGTAAATTGTGTCATGTGGGTCATTTGGCATGCTCTCACTTTGGTGAACAAAGTTATTGATCCACAATTTGCTGGCAGATGCACAATCAAAACTGTTTGTTGTCCAATAGACCAACAGAGATTGTTCAATCCATTTTGGCATTTTAAACTGGATAAAAGGAGGAAAACAGTGTGAAACTACACATTATAGACAAAAGTTGAGGTTTCAAAAGCAGTTCGGTGTATAAAAATTAATTTTGTTGCATGTTTATGTATTTCTCACAATGCAGCTCACAATACAGCTTTCTCTGAACTTGCTGCTATTAATCGGAAGCAAAGTGTGTTGTATTTGTTGAGTTAGACTGAGCAGCAGAGAAAATAGTAAAAAAAAAAAATTTATATCAATGACATATCCTGTGTAATCCTTATTCACCAAGAACGGCATCAGGAAGATTAGCAAAAAACAATAATAATGGGTTACCAGAATATAGCGCCAGGCAGCTATACTAACATTTGAAAAAATATCCTGTAATCAAACTGAGATCTTTTAGATAATGTTGTGCAAAACTGAACATGATCACCACTGTAAAGGAAGAATGAATGGCCGAGCTGTTGCTGGATCACAATCGACTGGACATGTTTTTCCTAGGCGATAGCCAGCGAGGCACTTTGGCCTAAGCACTCTGGCAAGGACTATCATAGCTCTGGTCACCTCTGGACTTACATTACATATTGTCTAGACAATGAAGAGGTCTAGACAATGTGTAATGTAAGTGACTGGTGATACTACTTGACCAGTAATGGGAGCAGCAAGAGAGGAGAACAGTGTCTTCTGAAGCTTAGTCCCATATCACTCTCTGTTTTAACAAAAAATAGCAAAGTATGGAGGAGCCCAAAAGTTTAATAATCAAGCTTTTCAAAAGCTAATGGGATCAAAAAAGTGGTCCATAGTATTAAGTTCACAGTGTTTCTCATAGAAGTGATGGCAGACATGCATATCTGGAAAGTTTGCCCTCAGCTCCAAGTTTACATTGTTGAATCTGCGTGTTTATACGTTGATGACCTTTTGTCAGTTTTGTTTACCTGTACTGATGTGTGACCGCTGCTGGAATTGATCAGAATGCGGCTTCATGAGGAAGCAGGTCAAAGTACCTTTGATGAGATCGATGGTGGGCAGACTCATGACCATAAGAGAGAAATCTAATTGATTGAGTATTGACTGACCTGTCTTCAAAGTAGACTTGGCTTGGTGACGCTTCTGACAATAAAAATAATGGCATTTATATCAACTGAGAATTGTTATAAGCCTCACACGTGAAGTGTGAAGGTCTAGTAAGTGATGAGGAACACAGTAAATCGTGCACTTTGATGGCATGACGGTGCCGTTATGTTTGCCAAGACTCAACAGCATTAGTTATGTTTGTCAGCACAAACATACCCACATGCCAGGCAGAGATAAAGTGTATTAATGTTTGGTATTTACAGTAAGCTGGTACAAGGAGGGGATGTGACGCTTTAATAATGAAGAGAAGCCAGCTGCATACACTTGTTTTAGTGACTTTGGTTTCATAGTTCATATGTGCATCAAGCTTCACAGCTACAAGAGTCAACCTAAACTCATGCTACAAATCACATCTGTGTACACTCCCCCAGCAAAGCCTCCACCGCAAAATGGCAAACCCTATGCAAGCTGCAGTCTCCGCTGTCAAATCGTCATTAAATGTTCAGCAGGCAGCGGACGGTGAAAACGACTTCTGACAATAGATGCGAATGGGCTAGAGTTTCAGAGAGAGAGAGAGAGAGAATACCAGCACGTGCTAATCACTCGGAGCTGTATTGTCTTCTGCTGACAGTAATGCTTTGAAATGGACTGTATGGGACAAGATACTACTATCATCTCGCTCTCTCTTGCTCTCTCCTGCTCTCTTGTTCTTGCTCTCGGTTTCTTTTCGTTTCAGGAAGTGAACCCAGGGTTGCGCATACCATCTGTTCTGGCACTGCAGTGTCGGTGAAAACATGACAAATGAGAATGTGTTGGGTTTTGAGCAGCTTTGTGTGTGTATGTTTTGTACTTCTCATTCATCTGACAAATGCACACTTTTCATGTAGGGTCCGTCTTTCAGTTTAAGTCTTCAAACATGTTCGAGGATTGGGTCAATATAGCGCCTAGCTGGCACAAAAACATAAATAATATGGATATTAAAGCCTGAATGATGAAGAAAAAAAAAAAAAAGCATTTTGTTTCAATAACAACGATCAATATCTCTGCTTGAATGGTTTTAATACAACATGAGTCTTGTTTGATTCACCTCTGAATGCTACAGAATAACTATATTTAGCTCATTAGCCTATTGACAGTTGATTGCCGGTGCCTGTGCAAGCGAGCCTTCAAATCATTTAAATTTTAATGTTTTCACCGCAGCAGAGCAGAGGCAGGCCTGGTTTATACATGTTTGGACGGGTGGGGGTGGTACGTGCAGTGCTGTATTTCTGAATACAGTGATCAGATACTGCATGTGCATTTTCATAGCACATAGACTGGCTGACATGGTTTTTGAGCCTATTACAAAAATGCATTTCCCATCACACAGATGCGGCTGACAATGGTTTCCTTTACTTTCTAACACAGTAAACAACATTTGCATTGGCCAATCGGCCACGTCGGTGATAGCAATAAACATAATAAACGGAAGAATGGTGCATTGATATGGGACTTCTGGAAAGATTCAAGCCCCCTTACTGTGCTGTGACTGAAATGTGTGTTTATGTATCCTGAGCCACCAGGGTGCAACTTGTTCCTTGTGTGCCCTTTCCTGAATCACCATGTGCTGCAGTATTGCACCCTGAATCAACTCCTGCAGTGGCAGTAGCTTGATGTAGATCAACAGTAAGTATTGTGTTGCCCCTCTTGTTGGCTTTAGATCTTTATGTGTGCTTTACTGCAAGACCTTAAGGGAAAATAAACTGAGTAGAAATGTCAAGTAGGGGAGGGCACGCCAGAGATAGGTGTACTAATAGAAGGAATCATTCAGAGCCCTGACCTGACTTATGGATTAATAAATCATTAGACATGCACACAGGCATGTGTGAGGCATCAAAATGCTGTATTTGGTTTCATTACGTGTACTGATCTCTCACAGACCTCACTGTCAGCTCTGTGATGGGATGGGATCATATGAGGTGACTTGATCACTTTATGTGACAGTAGATAACATTTCTTTGGCACCCTCCTCAGTTTTTCTACAGAGATATGTGACATTTAAATCCGCTGCTTCAGAGAAAGAACAACATTTTGGCTTGAAGGGACGTCAAGAGGCAAATTCTCCACTGACAGAATGGCATTCATGACTACAGCTGCTATTATAAATGAAAACCATCACAATTTTAGCTTCCATGTTTACAGACACAATCATAACCTGTTTTAATCCTTATTCATAACGTTTACAAGCAATTTGCAGTAATTTTTCATCTTTTGAGTTGTGTAAATACAGATACACTGTTCAGTCCTCTTTCTCTTTAACTTTTTTGATAAGCTGTTAAAGAGTGAGAATGATTGGTGACATGAGAAAACATCAGTTCTGTTTTATTAAAAGTAAAAGATGAAAGTACACTAGTCTCAACTAGTGTAGAGTTGCCACTTTTCCTTATGGAGATGAGCCAGTGAAGGTGACCCGGGCATCTGATGACACGTTTCATCACTGGAGCAGTTTTATTGTTTCTCTTGCTTGGTCTTAGGGTAGCTTGGGGTCTCCCCAGAGATGCTGGAGAAGGTTGCAAGGGACAAGGAGGTCTGGCCTTCTTTGTTGTCGATATTACCAGCACAACCTTATGTGTATAATGATGGAAAAAAAAAAATGGATGGGAAAAAAAAAAATCCCATTCATGACGTCCAGTATTTATCAGAAGCGGCTATAGCTTCATTAATGTGTGGGTGGCTCTTTAACAACAGTTGGCCTTGTTTTCTCAGGCCACTGAGACATCAGGAACAGGATGGCACTCAGTGTTGAGTTTTACAGTGTGGGTGACCACCTGGCTGAGCGCAGCCGTGCGTCTCAGAGCGTCTGCAGAGCTTCAGAGGAGCTTCAACCTCACGCTGGCTTTCAGATATGATTCTGAACCTTTGTGCATCTTCTGCTTTTGGCAGATGAATGTAAAAAAAAAAATACACACATAGAAACATCAAAGTTTTCTCTCTCATTGTTTATTCTACTTTTGATTTTTGGTACATAGCAGAAAAAAGAAAAAACGAAAAATGGGGGCAGATATGGGTGATGCAGTGGTTTTCTAGGCTACTACAGCCAATGTAGAGTCTTGTGAATACATGAGCACATGGAAATGCTGATGAAGAAAAATTCATAGACTCAGATACATATTCATCACAGAAAAATAACTAATTCACAAAATGTTGTTCAGACTCATTACAATTCTGCAAATGCAGCAATACTTCCCCATGAGACTGTCAGAAAGTGACCTAAGCTCACATTTATTTATAATGACAGAAAGAAATGCAGTTGCATTTTCAGAAATATTCTACCATAATATGTCTGCCATAGCCGAGGGAAGGAAGGACAAGAGAAAATCTGGCCGGTAAAAAGGTCATTCCTGATGACGTTTTAACATGTGTTGCAATGAAAAAAACATGAAGGCTTTGTGAAAACTGGGCAAGCATTCGCATGAGGCAATTCACACGCTGTTAATTTGGCAGAGGATTGCTGGTGTCAGCTCAGTTACTGTACACTGCCTGCCGAGAGCTCGTGCAGCACAGTGGTGTGAAAGGCCAGATTAGCAACTACTGTAAATGTGTCAGTGTGCTGTGCTGCTCTATGTCTCTCTAGAGCTGCGAAATGAGAGGGCTGGTAATGAATAAAGTAAAAAATTCTATTATTGCTGTTTATGTTCCAAACCAGTAAACAGCAAATACTACATGGCTCTAATGCTTTATCAATGCTTGTTGCTATGGTAATTGTGTCCGTGGCTCTGCTGTACCTTCATTCAATTTAGATTACTTAAAAAGAAAAAAAAGAAAAACAAATGACAAGCACACACACTTAAAGAACCAAAAAGGCAACTAAACTGCATCGTGACAGGAATAATTGGATCGTTAAAAGAGACGGTAATTTGATGTGATGTGATAAAAGCAGAATGAATAGAAAGCGCTGTCAGGTTTCCTTCCAGATGTGACGGCAAATTCCAGCACTGGGTACATTAGGATAAACAGCTGGAAGTGCTCATTTTCTAGTCAAGTACCATTAAACCAAAGCAGAAGACAATGGAATAAAATCATGACATGTTTGACAAACTTCATATTGTGGAGATAACTGTCTTTGAGGCCTCAGTGGAAGGGCTGTGTTTAATTTTGGTGTGAATTACATTGAGAACTCTATTTATTTGGTAAAATGAAGACATGAAAGCATATTGATCATGATCACACCCGGTGCAGCACAAGTGATTAACTCTGATGCAGTTGTCATTTATCCATGATACACGTCATGAATGCAAAAAATGTCCTGTCAGTAGACGCAGTCATCTGTGTTTAGTCAAGTTTATTTATCTTCTAAGATGCTCTGTGCTGTTTGATACTTGAAGCACAACAGAACTGACCTGATTACGTGTTCATAATTATTGTCTATTCAGCTGTTCGGGGCCCATGTGAAGCTTGAGACAATACCTGGGTGAACAATAGGTTAAAGGCAGATCACACAAACAACAGCACTCCTTGCGTTCATCAGGTGAACCATCTACTCTAAACTTTAGTTTTTAATAACTTCTGAAACATTTGTTCTGATTGAAAATGGCAAGAAAAAAAAAGTGTTTGCAAAACTCTTTCCATTAATGCATGAACACCAACAATAGTCACTGTGTTGTTGGAGGTAATTGTTTCCATTGTTTTGATGTTTTAATTGCTGGTTGTAATTCAAAAAACTGAATGGAAAAAAAAAAAACCAAGCATTTACTGAGTTTTGTGAAGCCTCTCATGACTGCTCCCATTTTTTTCTTCTTCTCGATCACTAGTAAATGAGTTCATTTAAAATGTAAAACATGCCTAGCTTGTGGAGTCTTCGAGGGGAGTTCAAACCCTTTTTAAAGCTGGTGAAGAAACGGAGCCTTTTATTTAGCTCGCTGAAGTGTGAATGATTAAAGGAGTGTGAGAAACTGAACGAAGGAGAGAAGGACAGCAAAGAGAATGTGTCAAATCTGTGAATGATTATTCTAGTGAATCCCTGCGGAGACGTTGTGTGTGCACTGCAAGCAGAATAACAAACTGTGCTGGTCGTTCGCTGTCAGTAAACTTTTCTGTGCCCTTGAGTGTCCTCAGAGACAGTGGTGTTATTATTTAGTATTGCAGCCTGCACCTGAAACTTACACTGAGGTCAAAGTTTTGTATTTTACAGTTTGTATGGATATTGTCTCCATTGATGCTGGG
This sequence comes from Parablennius parvicornis, assembly GCA_900302745.1. Classification (NCBI taxonomy): domain Eukaryota; kingdom Metazoa; phylum Chordata; class Actinopteri; order Blenniiformes; family Blenniidae; genus Parablennius; species Parablennius parvicornis. The sequence goes on from OMNM01043847.1 coordinate 9,004, forward strand.
CAAAATGTTTTACACATCCTGTGACAGTGGCGCTTTAAGGTTCGGTCTACCAGCTGATATTATTTATCATTACTTCCTGCTCTAATCTGATCTTGAGTGCACACTGGACTCAGGCAGATGAGTAAAGTTTCATGATGATTTAATTTAAATACGATTAGGAAGATAAGTCTCTCACTTTTATAATTAAAGAGTTACCCACAAGGGTTTGTCACTTAATCTCGTTGGTGTGCTGGTTTAGTGAAATAGACAATGGTCATTCCACTAAGGAAGAGAACTATTTATATATTTATTTATTTTATTACTTACTTACTTACTGTGTTTCGTTCTAGTAATTACCAGTGTGTTGATTGTTGGGAAAGTTCCGTCCTTTTCCCTAAAAATGCCAGACAAAAGGAAATGTTCTCCCAAAAAACCGTCGTACCTCCCGAATGCTTCCTGAAGTCGGCAATTAATGCTTCACCACAGAAACAGCATCGCCGTACACACACAGACCTCTTAGCAATTAGTACAAACAAGTTCTTTTCTTTCCAGTCACTGTTGAAAGAGTTTAGTTTTGCTGGAAGCGTTGAGGTAAACTTGCTGCAACAGCCAGCTGCTTGTATGTCACTGGCAGCAGAACAATGTAATCATGAATTCAAAAGGTCACTGAAAATACCACAAAGAGCTGTAACGAAGGCATTGCTTTTCCCTCAAATGTTTACTGAATAGTCCATAAGAATAGTTTGTAAAAAGGAAGCGCTTGGAGTCAATGCTTAAACAAGATTCACCTTATTTTTGAGTTGCATCCCACTAAGGACTAATATGTTTATCAGAACTGTTACTTTGAATGTGATTATCATCCTGTTTTATTGTGTTTAACTGTCCTGCTTATTGGACTCTTGGGTAGACATCACGGGGTATTTTATAGTTTTTGATTTGTTCATGTTGAATTTATCATATTACACCCAGTTCAACATTTTTATTAAACATATTTTGTTTCTAACTCATTTACCTAAACTTCTCCTGTAGGAAGAAAGGCATGCTGTGAAATACTGTTTCTAAAATTTTTCATTCGAAGTTTAATCTTCTCTTGTTGATGTAACTTGCAAACGTACTATTTTGGCATGATTTTTTTTTTTTTTTTTTAATTCAGTGATGAGCTACAATTCTTTAAATTTACAGCTGACTGTGAGCCAGAAGATAATAATAGAAATAAATACATTGTGTTTTTTTATGCAAGTGTGGACATGGTCAAACATTTTACCCCCAAAGTATTAATCTACTTTTAAGCTGAAGTCATAAGTTGGCAGTCTGCAGTTCAGTGGGTGTCGAGGGAGCGTTTGGTTTTATGACCCACACATCAGATGTTATCACTCTTTGCTGAAGCACTTTACACTCGTGCCTGTCACAATCACAAATACATTGTAATGTACAACAAAACTAATGGGGCAAACCCCTTCTCTTGTAGCAGAACGCCACACAGTTTGGACACTGAATTGTGAGAATCATTGTTAATACTTCTTACCCCCATGTCTTATTTCCAGCTTTAAAGGTGGTCAGGGTGAAAAGTACAAGCCTATCACAGACTGCTGTGTACATAGAAGCTGATATCTTCAGGATACGTGTCTCCTTCACACTACCTCTCCCGACAGCTTTTGTTTTGCTGGATTTGCTGGGATCAGTTTTGATGTTTACCCCGCTGGTCAGGAACCCTTATTGTTGTAAAATTCCTCAAATCCCTTTTCTCTATTAAATCCCCGTTTGGTGATAATCATATGTGAGCACTCGGTCAGATACACTAGGTCCAAGGCAGCCTGATACCAGCAACAGTAAAATCTTCTGTTTGGTAGAAGAACTGTTTCATTAATGTCTTTTCAGTGTTACTGGAGCACCAATAAGATTCATAGTGTTTTGTGTTGAGTTTGCAATTAATTTGGTGACTGATTTCAATAAAAGAAAACTTCTGCAGTGCTTGATATGATGAAAAGATGACTAAACTGTGTTTGAACCATGTTAGACAATTCAAGACAAGGAAAGATGAGTGAAGTCTAAAATAATTTTTTTACACATTTTTTAGAACTTGACTGATAAAACTCTTATCAAATAAATACATTGCAGTGTACAAACACAAGTGTCATAGGCAAGACAGTTGCAGACCTCCTTAAGTAATGCTTCAAACTAGCTGCCTTCTGTAATGGCCTTCATTGTATTTTGATTCGAACAAGACTCCAACTAAATGTTATAATGTGAAAGTCTTCAGGAAGTCGTTGGAAATGTTCTTTCTTAGACTCTTCGTGAAAACGGAAAACTCACAGTGTTTTGGGTGTCTGTTTACTTGACAATGGTCAACGCAACTTTTTTGAAAACCTGCTACTGCACATCCACACCACGCCTGTAGTAAATAGTTCTTCTGCAAATGAACGAGTAGATGGACAGTCAGAGCCTCGAATCCCTGGTATGGCCCCAGAGTGGCGGAGAGCGATTGGATCAGTGAGTCATCACAACAGATGACCAAGTCAGCTTGTTGTAATCTTTAGTTTTTATTTTCAAAAATGCAAAAAGTGCAAAGAAATTACAACAGCCCAGACTTGCTCCTCCCCTTGGTTCAGCCCAGAACCTTCTTTAGCGGTGTCCGTTCCAGGGGGAATCTTTTACCCAGACACTGGCCTGAAGGTAAGTTAAAATTGTCCACTCACACATCTTAAAACATTCACAGCACACACATCACAATGAATCAGCCAATCTTAAATACACATGTTTTGCACGATGCTCGATTTATCAATTAATTGTTGTGTTGCCTCCACAGAGAAAATGATGTGGCCAGATCCAGATCTACAGACGACGGCAGCATTTTCAATAAATACGTCAAAAAACTACAATTGTGTACAATTTCATTTATACATGCAAATAGCGTCATCTTAAAGTGCTGTGTGCTGCTCAAAGTTCCGGATGAATGTTTAAAATGCCGTGAGTGATTAGACAAGGAAGGAACTGCCTGTTCCCTTCAGACAATAACGACAATGGATGTGTGGATTCAGTTACGTCTTTTTCTTCTTCAGTATGAGAGTTTACAGCTCTGCTTTGCTCTGGTTTTGTGACACAAGTATTTCATGTGTTTTGTCAGATGTGCTGCTGAAGTGGAGTTGATGAATCAAAGAGAGGAATTATGAGGCAGAAGCAGGGTGTGTTGACCAGGGTGGAAACGGATAAAACTCTGTCCTCATGCTCATGTTTTTCAGCTCTGTCTTGATGAGTTTTTATTTGTTAAGTATTGATTCAATGTGACAATATAATAATCATACACTAAAGTGAGTGACTGTCGCGGTTATTTATTTTTTTTAATGCAGTAACAAAACCAAATAAATTTCAGTTCTGTTTTTCCCTTTTAAAAGGTGAATATGCAGAGGTGATCTGTTTAGAAGTCTTGGCCTTAGTTAGGACATATTTCTATCACTTCACGCAGAGGATGCAGTCAGAGCTGGTAATAAAGAACGGGTCAGACTAAACATAAAAATAGAGTGAGGCAAGATTGCAGAGGTAACAATGACCCCACTTTGCTCTTTGAGTTGAATAGACATGCAAGATGTCCTCCTCTTAATATTTAATAAACAGAGTGCACACATTTGAAGCAGAGGGGCATTTAACTCAATAGTAACCTATCTTTGTTCTTAATGCAAAATATTACAAAAATGCTTTAAATCAAATAGACATAACATGGAAGTTGATTATAAAATTGATTACTGATGTGAAGGGGTAGGATTAAATAAGCAAGTCTTCTTCCTACTCCTTTTTTGTGCATGTGAAAGACACAGGCACATATGTTTATGTTTATATTGTTTATGTAATTGGATGTTCTGGTTTTTTTTTATGTTTGAAATAAAACTGCAAATCAAATCAAAATTCTGATAACAATGCAGTTATAGAGAATGTAACTTGGTGTACTCATCTCTGGGTTTCCACAAAAAACATTAAACTAAATGAAGGAATAGTGAACATGTAGCCTTTGTTTGATCACCTGTCTCAGTCAGATATTTTCCCTTGTGGAAAATGTACATTGGCAAATTGAATTGATTTCACCTTTATTTCTCACTTGAACAGCAGCGGAAGACACTTCTCTCTCCAAACCCTGTCACAAAGTTAATGATGCAAAGCTTTTTGTTCTTTTCTGCTGAAATATGTTTGGCCTGAAATATATTTCAAAGATCGTAACGATCTCTTGAACAGCTTGATGAAGACAGTTGATGATTTGTTTCTGTGCGGCTTTGTTGTTTACTTCACATCATAATTTAACAGGGCATTTTACTGGCACGATGACACTGAATTACCATCGGTTTGGGTTGTAGCTACACTTTTAGTGACAGGCGAGGGCTGGATCAAGAGATAGAAGGTAAGAGATGCTGTCGGAATCATTAGGACCGAGTTTCGAGAGAGAGAGAGAAATAGTATAGAGAGAGGGAGACGGACTAACACCGACAGTAAATGAAGATACAATATGTTAACTGTAGATTTAAAAGTTGCTTTATCTGGCCTTAACTTCAACCTTAAAATACATTTCACTTATACATTCATATTATTTTATTTATTTGCTTTTTTTCATAGTGACGTCACTCCTCTGTTTGTGTGCGCGCATGCACACACACACAAACACACACACACGTACTCTGTGTGCTTTTACATTTAAAAATGTAAGGATTTAATTTAATTGGTTTTTTTGTATTCCTACGAGAGTAGTGTGAATATGTAGAAACTTGTAGATAGAACAACAGTAATAAATGCATGCACACTCGTATACAGCTGCCTTTTTGTCAGTTGTCATATCTTCGTCTCTTTTTCTCCTTCTTCTCTCTCTATCAGGAGTCGCAGCACTCATTTGATGCTACGAGAAAAACGTGTTTCAAGGCGCTGCTCGCTCAGCTCGATGCCTTTGAACCGTGTCATAGATAATCACTTCGCTGTGCCCCGAGGCTAATGTCGTGTTTCCTGTGTGGCGGGCGGACATATTTCCATATCTGTTATGATATGCACTCACTTGTAGAACCCAGATGTGTGAATACATTTCACCTTCTCGGGCCACTCAGCTTCTTAGAGTGTCGTCTTTCGATCAGAATGTTGCAGGTTCGCTTCCCAATCTCTCCTTGTCTAAGTGTCTGTGAGCAAGATTCTGCACACATTTTAATTCATTCAAGTTGGACTGAAGTGAAGCTGAAATAATCCAAAAAAAAATATCTGATCCAGCTGCCTTGATTGTAAATTGAAAAAGCTTTTCAGTTCTGCCACCAGTGTGTCGGATTCCTTTACTTTATTTATGATTCTAACCAGTTTATTTAGAAACTGCGAATTATTTATCTGTCCATCCATCTATTTGACTCTGGGAGGTAACTGTTGTCCCTGAAGGTGACCTTTGTGTGCACAGGTAGAACATGCCAACTCCCCTCAAAAAGCCCACCCCTAGCCCAAACCTGTACAGCGGCTATTTTCACACCACCGTGCTGTGCCTGGCAGATTCTTTATTTTGACAGAAATTATCGTTGGTGTCAACAAAATAAATCAATTTCCATCCCATGATCCAACATTAGATGAATTCTAACGAGTTACATTTACACACATTACATTTACTTGGGTAATTTTTTGGGTAAGTTTTACTCACGAGAGTAGTTTAAGTTCAAGATTTTTCTTTGAATTGAGTACAATTGTGAAAGAAAAACATGACTTTTACTAAAAATTTTGAAGTTGACCACATTTTGCTTTACCAAATTGAAGATATTTGACCTGACCTAAATGATTAGTTTAATGAAAGATTCCTTTAAATTTGTAATTGTTCAAACAAAGTAGATAGATATTTTATTGCATCGATCCTGTGCAGGCCATTGTTATGTTGCAACTGCATAGACAACATGATTAGTGCAATGAACATAGATGCATATAAGTCACAATATTTAGTAGTAATGACAGTAATTTTTGTGTAATACCAATAAGGAACTTAAAAAGAAAAAATGGAATAAGGATACAATAGAACAGAACTCAATAATATAATAAAAAAATATAATATTTTGTCTATATTTACAATGTTAAGGAGCATATGGAATACAAACAAGAGTAATGGAAAATGTACAGTGAGTATTAGCAAATATTTACAGTGAACATATAGAACATAAAAAAAAACACCCCAAGAGAAGAACATATGAACATGGTATGAATGTGGATAGTAGAGAGTAGAGACAGTGAAGTTCTTACTGTCACACAGAGGGGAGTTGTTGTAAAGTTTAATGGTGTGTGGAATCAATGTAGTGCAGTAGCGCTCTTTGTTTCAGTGGAGCTGTTCTGCTGTCCTTGTAATGGATGTCATTAAAATATATATATATATATGTGTGTGTGTGTATATATGTTTTTATTTTCATTGCTTTAATTTTTCACAAGAAGAAGTGAAATAAAGAGAACAAAAGAAAAAAATAAGCATTGTATTGCTCAGCAGCATAACCCCAGTTTGTGTTTTGGATGATGAATGCTAGAGTCAACAACCTGATCAAAGAAGAACAATCAATTCTTTCATGCCTGCTGATGAATTAGGTGCATTAAACAACAACAGCTATGTTACTTCATTACAGCTGCATGCGTGATCGTGTTTGGGAAGTTGGACTTGGACTATAATTGACTTCTGTCTCCATGGCGATGTGAACGACTGTGGGAGCTGCTTCGTTGTATGCGTTTGTCTGACGAGTGTGTGAGAGCGGTCCTATTTGGTTGAGGTCTTGCAGCTGCATTTGAAAGTGGATTTTGGCATTTGCAGCCTCTGTGCGTGGTATCAATAATGCAAACACAGTGCGGCTGGATACTTTTCTTTTTATGTTTTAAATATGTGGGCACTCTGTTGAAGGCAAACTCAAATTTCAGCTTTTGGTTGGCAGGAATCTGCTTATTTCTCAGAATGTTCTTCCTGTTTCTCACACACACTATCAGCCATAAACCTACACTTTACACTCCAGAGCAGATAATATAGTTTTGTGCATTGGAGACCACACACAGTCTGTGAGAAAAACACAGCTTGTGCGGCACACACGGCTTCACAGGGAACATCAAGAGTGATAAGGGCGACTCTCGAGGAGGGCATGTACAAATTAAAGCGATAGTGAGAAGAATGTGTGCGTGGTGGGGGCGGGAGGTGTTAAAGACGGGGTCAGTGAGCGCGGACAGGGTGTAATTAGTGAACCAGGATGAGATGATCGGAGGGGAGCATGGACAGGTTTTCAATCACATGCTGAGAAACTCCCTCAGCCAATTCTTTGATACGGCTGAGATGGATTTGTTCTCCTTTCAGCTCCTTCTTTTTTCCACGTCTAGTTTTCAACATGTCAGCATCAAAGCTGGCAGAATAAAGTCTTCCTGCGGAGAGACTTGACCTCTTCTGCTCACTGCACTCATCCTCATGCCGCATGCAGGCGGCAACTGTAATTTTCAACCCTGCTCTGACATATTCAGTGAAATTTCTCAGAATCTGTCCATTAAACGTGGCACATGTGGTTTAGAAAATTAATTTTCCAGAACAAATATACCGACCTATGTAAGATGAGTTTTGCAGAATGATATCTGCTCTGGCAGAGTGGATAATGTGGTAACAATTGGTGGACTTATTGATTGTCATGGACTCAGCTTACATTAGCAGACTTTTCAGCCCGTACTTAAGGGATTTAATTCAGTGATCCCTCGCTTAATGTCGAGATGTGGGATGGAGGAGACAGACTATAGACAAACCACGTGAATATTATCTTTATCAAAGATAGATTTCATGAGAAAACTGTAACCAAACAAGAGTGCTAAAACTATTCCAAAGAAAAAAGAAACAAGTCAAAGTTCAAGGGAGGCACAGCAGGTATGAAGATGGGTGACTGGACAGTTATTTGACGTGAACTGAACAGATGGACTTGTAAAGGACACAAGGACAGACTGGGACTTAAATATACAGGACAAATGTGTGGACATTATGTGAAGCAATCAAGGTGTACAGTCAGGTGAGACACTTGACCAGAGAGCTAGAGATCGTAAAGCCAAGAAGCAGACATAAACAATAAAATCATACATGAATTTATACATCGGTGTCATAAACAGTGGCAAGCAATGATGCTGACAAGACAAAAATAACCAGATTTAACATGGCTAAAGGTGGCAAGTAACTTACTTCGTATTTTCAGATATCCGAATATACAAACTTATTTTTACTTTATACTTTTGGAAGTGAGTCATTTTCAGAAACTGCACCTTCTCTACCATAGAGAAGGAAGTTGAGTTGGTATCTATACCAATGTCTTTGTTCATATTAGCTTGTCCAGCTATGCATTTACCTAAGTAACGTTTAGCATCGCTGGAAAGACTGTAAAAGTGAGGGAGCCTTACCTGGCTGGCTAAAACCATGATTTTAAAACTTTTAAGTAGTGCATGACAATGACTTGAATTCTCACAAGGACAAAGACAGACACTAAGATAAGACAAGGAACTCACAGCTAAAACAACAAAACACTAGAAGACGGGAAACATCGGTGGTGAAAAAGGAGCCATGAGAGAATCAATCATTGAGGAAACACAGCGGGGAATCGTAAATCATCAAGCCACGAGACAAAATCCATCAATCTCCTTTCCAACCTGCATCTCAGAGACGATGTGGAGAACAAAGAAGCCAAGACCTCTGTTCCCAACAACTTCCTTCAATTCTCTTCTGGGAGGAATCTGAGCCACTCAAAAATCAAACCCTGAGATATAAAGATGCATCCTCCAAAATGGCTGTGCCATAACCCTCCAAAGGGAAGCAACAGTGGAATCACATGTGTGAACCACTTGATCGGTATGAATCAGCGGAGCAGTAACTTTACTTTGCGTATCTCCCAACACCCTGCAGAGAAAACCTTTTTTCACCAGGACCATGACAATTACAATTTATGACTTAGACTATATGTTCATCAGACTGATATATAAATAAACTCGGTTTTTAGCTTGCTGAAATATCAATTCCTCAAAGAAAAGAATTTTTCTCTGATATTTGCTGTATTCTTTCTGTTTTAGTGCTTCTGTGTCAGTGTCTGACCGCCTGTCTTTCCCTCATCACACTTTGTTTTTTCAGCTCTGCGTGTTGGCGTGTGCACACCATCCAGAGCATGTGCAGCATGTTTCCCTCTGAGGAATCATGTGATTAGTTCTGCAAACATCTGCATGCCAACACTCAATTTGCACTTTGCTAATTGCAGTGTTACTAAATGCCCTGTTCTCAGCTCATAGTTCCTCTGTAATTACTCTATGTAAATCCAGCTCTTTGTTATCCTGCTGCATGTCTGCTGTCAGAAAGGGTTGATAGTTCAAATAGCAGTTTTTTAGTAAAATATTTATTTATTTTTTTAACAGCTTTGATGATTGCATGGGCAATTTCGTGGTGAGGCCATACTGGTAGTTTTTTTAATATCTTTGTTTTCAAATGAAGGAAATGGTCGTAAAATATTAGAATCCCAGTAGAAATAACATTTTTAATGATGTAATTTACCTTGTAAATTAAAGTTTTGGGGGTTCATTGGTGCTTACCCAGCCAGCACAGTCCTCCTTTGTTTACACTGCTCGGCAAGCACTTTTTTTTAATTTACCCTATTACATGATGATTACTCCTCAAAAATGTATTGATGATATAACATTGCCAGCTTTGTTTACTATAGAATACTACAATACTGTATGTGTGCTGATCATCTCTGGCTGTAATTAACCCTTCCACTGACTGTACTACTCCAGGGTCACTGCAGGTGCCACAGGACAAGTTCAAACAATGATGACTTAAACAATGTGCACAAAAATATGTCTTTCTGATATGCATGTTTTGAAGTTTGATTTCTGATATCCTAATGCAAACTGAGCAATTTGGGGTTAATACCTTGCTCAGGGACCCATTGTGGCAACTGCTTGCCTCTAATATTTCACACCTGCGTGTCCATGTGCTTTCCATTTGATAAGTCTTTTTTAATGAGAACAGTTTAAAAAAAAAAAAATCCTAGTGTGCAGAATCTTTTAATCAGTGTACGTTTTAACCAATATGCAGTTCAAAAAAGGTTTAGAAGAGTATTCTCATCAGTAACAACAAATAAACTGTCTTAAGATTTTGATCTTGATGTTGACCTTCACTATTGTTTGGGTGTTACATTCGTTAGATCGTTTCATCACTTAAAAATTACCAATAGAACAATAATATCAGAAAGAAAAGTTCCAGATATGACAGACATGTTAAATTGTTATTATAAAGAAAAGGGCTTCAATCACTTACTTTTTTTCTTCTTGGAGATCCAATGCCTATAAAATGACAACAATAAATTGCATAGGAAATGAAAAGCACACTTTAATGTCACCCAACTTGTTTCCGCTTTTCTTTATGTCCTGTTTTCTTCTTGTCTCCCTCTCTCCCAACAAAACAGATGCTGAGAGGTAAAACAGATAGTAAAAGAAAGAGATCTCTCACTCAGAGGTGAAAGGTTCTTCTGAGGTGACTGGATGTTGTTGTTGTTGCCATACTGGTGCAGATTGCTGCAATGTGGTACATAGCCAAGCAATACGCTGGTGTGTTGTGAATAAAGCAGAATGAAGCAATCTTTTTTATTTTCTTTTAAATGTGGTCAGAATCTGCATACCTTAATTTAGAACCTATAGGCTAATCAGACAAATGTACAGTACTCTGAATCTATGAATAAAGAGTTTCAAGGACGAAGATATCTTCATGGACCAGGGATTCATAGTATTATTAGCTCCTACGCATCCAAGATGTTGGCATAGAAAAACACACTGCCCCAAGAAAATGCGAAAGCATTGTGTCCAATGCATATTAATGATGTGGGCATGATTAGTTTTTTTAGATAGTTTTATTTTTATGAGTTGATTTTAGGTTTGTGTTCATTAATATGCTCTCTATCTGTTACCAGCGGGCACATAGAGGACTGCTATCAGGAGATTATCCAATGGACCCTGTGCTGTCAGCTCGTTTTGGTTCACTGATACCACTTTATATTAACTTGGGGATGTTTTGTAAATCCATCTGTTCTACATCACGGGTCACTTTGTTGCAAATAAGTGAAGTTTTGCTTCATTTCATTAACCTTTCTTTACTCTAGATCAAATTAAAGAACTTAAGACATTTGTTGATCCTTGAGGGGGATTTATTGTCATGCTGCAGTAACTGGAGCTAGATTTGAATTCCCCAAACAGTGATGCAGTCTAAACGTCAAATCACTGGTCATTGTCAGACTGATTGAGAACTATTGACAGCATCATACACAATTCATTCAAAGCATGACGCATATTTTCCCCTTCCAGAAATCGTGTCTAAATGATTGTGTTAAAGGTTTGTCCTTCCATGTTAAACAAACAACATGGAAACATTATGCAGACATCTAATGTCTGCACATTCATAACGATGTTCTATAAATTATGAAAAGAAAAGAAACATTGTCAGTGCGTACACCTTGGCACTTGGTCCCCCTCCACTTTGTGTAATACTGCAGCTTTTTTTTTCCATCATTGATAAGTGTGATTCCGGTGATTAATTTCTCTCCTGACCAAAGTAAAACACAAATTTTGCTGAGCACAGTCAGATTCACTAAATTGCATCTTGGGAGGTCATTGTCATGATTATCTCAGTTTATTTTCTCAAGCTGGATGAGATCACAGTGTCTCCAGGTAAATGATGTCAAATAGGCCTGCATGTGGCCAGTACTGCCAGCGTTAGTTATATCTAAATGCTTGAGTTGAATGGGATTGCACATTGCATTAAAACTAGTCTCCTCAAGCAGTGGTGTGTGTCTGCACGATGGTAAAGCGGCCTTGTGCGGATATGTTACAATAATTGGTTTATACGAGTACTATTTTTAGGTGTAGACTTTGTTCAGAGGAATTTTATGGAGGCTTGATTTGTCTGTGAAAAGTCATTTCAACGACCTCTTTTATTACGTCATTGTGGACTATAGTTATAGCAAAGGTACAGCTCATATTAGGTTTTATTTGCACAGTAAAATAAGACACATAGTAACTTTAAAACAGCTGTAATTAATGATGAAATGTTGTGTGTGGACTCTACAGGGCTTGACCCTTTTCTGTGTGACTCCAGCTTGTGTTGATAAATCATACTTTTATGGTCCTGAGCAGTTTTAGAACATTTATTCAAATGTACACACTATTTTTTTTTTTACCATCTTGCATGCTGTTGTGTACCTGTTACCATGCTAGTGGTGTGTGTGAGTGTGCAGTCAAGTCTGAGAAGCAGTAATTTAGAGAAAATCCATCAGTGCATTTGTGGTCTGCTGTACTGTGTTATTTATTGATTGTGTCCCACACACTACAGCTCCTAAACATACACTCTGAGGGCCAGAGAATTTGCTGGCTTTGACTTTTCTCCACATCCTACGAATAAATGTAATTCAATTTCAGCCCCCGGGTCTGTGAGTGTGTGTGTGTCAGTACTATGTTGGAAGTGGGCGTGTATGCGTGTAAAAATATAATGTTTGACTCACTTAAATCTGTCTGCAAAAGTGTGAAGGTGTTCTTATTTAACATCTTTCAAATAATAGTGTTTGTGCTTGAGTTGTTGTGTGTATATATCTGCAAATGCAAGTAGAAATCTTTTTCTTGTCAGTGTACTTGTGTGTATTTAGACAATTTTAAAAGTGTGTCAAAGTTGTGCCCAGCGTTTTACTCGGTGTTGAAAGGCCCCTAAACGCTTTCACAGCCTGTCAGAGTAGATTTATTCTCCTTTCAGTCAAGTGACACTTAACTTAGTTACATCAGCAGCAATAGTGTTGACGTGTCTTCATAGAAAAAGAGGTTACACTTTATGTAAAAAAAAGAGCAAAGAATCCAAATCTTTTTTTTTTTTTTTTTACTGGGAAAGTCGTGAGGGGAATTGAGATCTAATTATCTGCAGTTTCTGTTTACCCCAAGATACAGCAATTATGTTTCCTTCCCTGTGGTAAATAGTTCTCTCTGTTCTGGGTCATCATATTAAAGAGGCAGTTATACACATTTGGTGGTTTTTTTAGCTGGATAATGAACACCTGAGCACATTTGTGCAGGTTGGAGATGTAAGACACTTGCATGATAAACAGCACCTGCTTCGAAATGTGTGAGCCTCAGTCATCTTCCAAGCAATCTACTGTGTTCCATTATTAGTTATAATGTAGTATGACAACAAGAGAAACAAAAAAAAAAACGTGTTTTCATGAATTCATTGTACATGGTAATACAGCTAAAAGGATATATATTGACATACAATTCAGCTTGTCTGGTAAATACGAAACTATGTATGCAGAGGTTTAATGTCGATGAGGCACTATACAAATATATATGGAGCCATTAAAATAGCCTAAATTTTCAATTTAATTACTGCTTATTTACTGCCTGGGTTAATCATCTCATGAGAATTCTTGGCATGCACATAAGTGATGTACATACTGTATTTGGCCGAAGAGGAATGAAAAATTAATTTTGTATCAGCTTAGAGAGACTGCTGTATGCTCTGCTTCTTTCTGCGATAGTATTTCATAATGTCCTATATCCATTAATTCTATTCCTACACAATACAGCATATCACAAATTGATTGTAATAGTGATACCAACACTGGCAATATACATATTGTGAATCTCTTGATTGATTTGCAATGCATAGAAGTCATATCCAGGACAAATTAAGTTAGCAATTGCTCCGGTTTTAAAATACTACTGGTGGGAAATGCAGATGCACATGTGATTAAAAGAATGAATAAACAAAGAAACCCAGAATAGTTGTGTTGATTGAAATTGAGTTCAACAAGAAAAAAAGCAATTTTATTCAGAAGAGTTTCCAGTAGCAGAGATGTGAATATTAGATACTAGATATTACTGTACTCCGCTTACTGCATAATATATGTACAATATGTTTTTGAATTTCTTTTTTCAAAGAAATAAAACGGATGATTCATTTCTCATTTCCATATTTCTTTGCCAGAAATCCTGTATTGAGAGGTCTTAGATGGCTTGAATATAAAATCTTCCGTGTTTGCGCTGCACAAAAAAAAAAAAGAATAAGACTAATGTATTGAACTTATCTCTGATTAACTTCCCATATAAGAATGAACATAAACCTGTGTGCTCAACACTAGACTAGACTATATATGTTTGATCTTACACAGTCATGTTACAATGTCACAAAACAAAACAAGAAAAAGCTCAACAAATTGGCTCAATATGATCTGTATAGGACTGAAATATGAGATTAAAAAAAGTATTGGAATGGCACAAAAAAACTACATTTATAACAGAAGCAAATATAGAAATTATAATATATATTTTATTTTATCAATATTTGTTTTGACTGCATGTCTGTGCATGTCAACACAGATGTGATATCTTTTAGCGTTTGAGGAGCCTCAGGGAAGTTGGATGTTTTACTGGTGTGGACATCTCACACGTTGCACAGTTATAATTGCTGATAAGATCACCGAATGAATTGGCATGAGGGTTGGCTAGAGTTCTTTTTTAGGACTACAAATAAAAGTAAATGCTTTTCGTTGCGACGAGGCTCTACTGTGGGTAAGAACAACAGCATGTTCATTTCTTCATAATTTTTAAAGCAACATTTAATCAACAAATCATTGAACCAGTGAGTCAGTCTATGACAAAAACAAGGAACTAGGATGAGTCTATTTTTGTAATTTCTCTACAGCACAGTATCATCTGCATACATTAGTTGTAGTCCTTCATTGTTAATTACTCAATGTCCCATTCAAGTTTTCCTTGTGGATTCATCCCTCTGTTGATTTAGAAGATGGCTAGTTTGAAATGTCACATGACCCAGATTTACTGGGTCACGGAAATGCTTATCTGTTTCAATAATTAATTGAAGACCTGGTCTCATTGAATCAACATTGTTTGCCTCCCATAGGCTGCACAGATGAGAGTCAATACTGTTGCTCCATTTGAAACCATTTGAAGTGTCTTTATTTTCATTGCAACAAATACAACAAAATTGTAAGCTTAGATGGAAATTGGAGGACAAGAGGTGAGGAGAGGAGAAAAAAAAGGCATCTTCCAAACAGCTCGTTGCCGTCCGTCACAAACTGGCCAACAAACTATTGCGCAGAGCAATTTCCTAATCGACTTGTATGCGTTCTGTTTTTGTACTGTATAAATTAGTCCTATTAGCCCCCATTCCATCTTCCTTTGGGGATAGTTTTGTTTTAATCAACTGAAACTGTAAATGTGTAATTTTCCATAGAGCCTCTGGTTTGAAATAAACTTACTTAGTATAAATATTGCTTTTACAAACAGTGTGCAGAGCTGTGGATTTATTTTGATCAAACCTGATTAATTTATTTTCACCACTCAGTGGGATTTCTTAAGATCCTGATGAGAGTGAGAGAAAAATTGTGATAAAAGCAGTCATGTTTGTGCACATGTTTACTGATTGAGCTCTGTGGCCATTTGTGTTTGGCTTCTCTTATGACTTCATTTATTTTGAGATGAAGGCTTTAGAAATGTCACAAAAATGCAGTGAGCGAATGATTCTGCCCCTTTTTCCAAAGTAATGTTAATTTGGTAGATGTTTCTCACAGTGTAGGAGATCTGCACACCAGCTTCAATCTCCCTCACTGAGTGCAGTTTTATCGACTCTCCAGGAACATGACCAGCTTCACAAAAATTGATTTTCATGAGCTATTTTTCAACACTGTTAATTTTCTGTTTTGTCACACAGATGCAATAATGGCCAACAACACTGTTCATTTAGCCTTCTTCACTCCTTTTTTTTTTTTTTTTTAAGATCACATTAATGTGTCAGTAGTACGGTAATACGCATGCTGCCTGTGTTCCATAACTTATTCTTTCATAGTGTTGCAATTGGATCACAAATATACTGTTGCCTTCTTATCCATCCAGTTTTTACATGTTCCCAGTTGTATGTGGCGTATATATGAAAAGGAATAAAAACATATAAGTCACATTGGTGTATAAGTAAAATGTATTTAATCATCAGCAAATTTGTTGCTCTGCTCTGACCATCATGCTTTTAGGACACAATTACCTTCTGACACAGTGATTTAGTTTAGGTTTTGCTGTGGAGCGTTTACGCTTTGGTAACATTTATCTTACGGTGTCAGGTGTGTCTGTGGTACTGCAGCAGCATTCTGTTGTTATCGAGTGGTCCCACATAGTATGTGCCAGAACAATGTGATATATAAGTGCTTCTTATTATTAGTTGTATGATCCACCATAAAAAAGAGTGTGACTTATAGTGTTGAAAATACTGTACTAATGTCTCTTGTGGATGGCCATACTCTGTGTGTGCTTTTGAAGATCATTCATTGACATTATTAATATTTAATTAATTTCGTATTTGTTTTTTTGCATAGTATCATTTGATATTTAGTTGCTTTTTTCCTGTTTCCAGCTGAAGCCGAACCATCGGCTCTGCAGCATTAATTGTGTTAACCTTTATTGTCCGAAGCAGACTGAGGTTTTTCCTGGGTGTTGCTCCGGGATATTATAATGACACTCTGATGGTTGTCGTACAACATTTGTGCTAATCTAAAGCTTCCTTCATCTATTCCTGTTTTTTTTTTTTTTTTTACAGTGCTCAGTTGATCATGGTGGTCATAACTGAGAGTTCATGACATTTTGACAACACCCACCAACGTTGATATACACACACATGCACACAAAATTTCCCACAGCTATGCTCAGTGTGGTTTTCTAGAAAGATGAAAAACATTCTTACAGTATTCTCTGCTTGATCCAAGAATCTATTGTAGTGCAGGTTTTAGATACCTCTTTGTTCCACCACTCACTCAGAAGAATTAATCCTCACAAAGTCCTGCTGATATAACTCTTTTCTGTTGTGTTTGACTACAGAAACATCTAAAACATTCAAGCCAATAACTGTCAAGAACCAACAGTTGGAGAACATTACTATACTGTCACCGCAGGTCCATTTTTTTCCTAATCGCTTCACAAATTTTAGCTTTTGTGAAGCTCGTACACCACCAGTTTTTTTTTTTCCCTGAGTCTGCTTTTGGCTCAGTTTGTCTGCATCCCCTGGTCTCTGTGTGGCTCTCTGCAGTGCAGCAGCAAGTTTCGACACGGAGGGACATTCTGTTCTCCTGCACAACAACGACGTTACGGTGGTCACAACAGACACACTTTTACAATATCAGACAGAAAGTTGTGCTGATTTTTATTTTGCAGTCGTCGGTCTGGCACCCATCCTCGTCTCTTCTTCTAATTTGTAATTTTAATAACGCGCTTTATAAATTCATCAGTGTAAGTGGCTGCATTCCAGCCTGCTGGTGTTAGTGTGTGTTCCACTTGCTGCCAGTAGCACTTTGATCTTCAGGCTCATCTGTTTGTCTCTTCTCTGGTGGAAACAAGATTTATGTCAAGATTAAACTTTGAGAATGCTCATTTCTGTCACAGCTTGATAGATGTTTGTTTTTTGCAAGATTGTTAATTCCTTATTTACTTGTGGTGAACTTCAGGCAGAAAGGTGTGTTAATCTCCGTTTGAACTGCATGTGTTTGTTTTTTTGAGACAGATGAATAATAGGGCAAGTAGCTTCCTTCATTGTAATCTAATGTTGATCTGCACTAGTTGGATTTTTTTTTTTTTAAACCTTGTAAAGTGGAAAATCTCAGACAAAGCAACCCTCATTATTGCAGCAAAAAACAATTTACAGCTAATTTGCTCCAACATGCAAACTAATTCTACATTATGCGTTCGGCTTCCAGCAGATTGTCTGACCGGCTGTTCATGAAAGTGTGACTGCAGATTAACACAATTCCCCAACAAGACCGAGAGTCTCAGGATATACAGATGATCTTCTGAATATAGACCCATAACATTACTCTGCTGCTCCTTAAAAAAAAAAAGTTTTGGATGATAAAAATCATCATAAAAGAAAAGTAAGGAAACTAATTTTAAAAAATGATAATTCATAACTGTAATGTGTTATGTGCAATAGTAAAAAGTCAGATATATCCTGATATGCTGGATGAAACTAAAACAAACTCCAAAATACTGTAATTAAAGATTTGTGAGATTTGTGTACATACTGCCATGTGTTAGTCCATGCCATAATGAGAAGTATCCATTGATTTGAGGGGAAGATATTACCATGCTGTTCAATGGTAGAATTTAAATGATTCTTCTGCTGTCAGTAAAATTTGCTCTGCTTTTGGTGTCATATTCAGAGTATCATTGTTATAACAGCATTAGTCGCACATCAAATTAAGTGTTGACCTCGATTGTGGGGGTCCGGGGTTCAATTTCATGTTGCTGCAGCAGTGTCTAGAAACTCTCTACAGTCCCTGCGGTAGTGACCGCAGTCAAAGGGACCAGTCAAATGTAATCTTTATAACAGCCTGCATGTCAACATGTTTACTATTTTGGAGTCTGGAAGGTCATTCACAACATTTCCAGAGTAAATCCACTTTCGGGTTTATGTTACCAGGCTGCTGAAATGCATTTTGTGTTGCTATTGAGAGGTCCAGGTCAGTGAGTCAGTCCATCTGTTTGCCTCTCTGTTTACACAAACTTTGAATTTTTCAAACTTTTGGAAGTGTCTCCTACTGAGCAGCATAAAAACTGAAGAGATTATTCAAATACATTCTGGTGCATTATTCGCATAACAATTAATACTAAATTGCAGCGCAGTTGTGCAGCTTTTGTGTGTGTGTGTGTGTGTGTGTGTGTGTATTGGGGGTTGCTGTCTTTGCTGAAGGAAAATGTGGGGTCTTCACAGAATCTTATTTGGTGTTTGTTTTGTTTTGCCTGCAGGCTCTGTGTCATCTCAGTCCACAGCTGAGATTTGGGGAAATTAAACCACAACTATGATTTGTAAGAATTCAGTGATTCATTGTTCTCCTTGAATAAAAAAAACAAACGATGTAGAAAAATGGGGAAACCAAACTGTTGAGTGCTTGTGAGCCTGTGTGGTTTGATCCACTTGCTGACAATGTCTTGAAGTATTAAGAAGTTCAGATAATAAAAGATCATTCTTGGTTGCTTGAGACACTGGGCTGCTTTCATGTTCAAACTGTTATCCTGAGGCCTCAGTTTACTCTTGTTTATTTTCTTTATCATAAAAGGCCAGACATCAGTTCCTAGAAACAAAAGCTCTGAGCACTCACCAAATGAGTTTCAGCTATTTAATTACAGCGCACAGAAGACTTGACCATCTTTTCTCATCAGCATTGTTGAGTCTACATTTTGCTCTTACTTTGCACTTCAAGCTTTCAGCCAATCCCTGAAAAAATAGCTGGAAATCTCTAAAGAGCAAGCTCCGAAAATTGAAAGAAAATTGATTTGCGTGTAACAGATGCAGGAAGAGCACTGTTTTGGGATGATGGATATCAGCCTGGCTCACTGGTTGCATCAGAGTGCAAAAGGGGAAAAATGATAATAGGGCAACAAATGACCGAATTACCTGACTGTCTGGCAAGAATGTTGCGGGTCTTGGTTTGTAGAAATTGCTTTTCTTTTCAGAGCGGCACTAGTTTTACATAGCTTTGGAAACCGGCCAGGCTCTGTTGCTGAACAGGAAGGCCACTTGACGAGGAGGAGATTAGAGTTTGGCAGAATGATTCAGTCCTGAAATGTGAGGATCCTTTGCCTACGCAGCCCTTCTGAGTCACTCTGAGCATACATGAGGTTGTGCTCGGTTGTGTCCTTCTGTAGCTGCTCTGCTGCAGCATGCGCACGCAGTTAATGGTCCTTGCATATATGAATGCACTGGACTGGTCTTTGAAATAGCACTCAGGTACTTCATGCATGTTGAGCTTGACTCTGAAAGCATGAAACTAATTGTAGATAATTTGCATTGAGAATTCAACCTAATGCATACTGTCCTGAGGAGAGATGTCACAGGCTGGATGTGCATTAATCATAACAAGGAGATATCACAATCCTAATCATGGTCTAATAGAGCCAGCTGAAAGTGGTTGTGTGAGGATTCATAATAGTTCCCAATGGTATGTTTTTATTGTGATGCCTGGAATTTCAGTGCACAGAGCATCCTTTATTATTGACCAGGTCAGGGAACCGAATTAAGAACCAAACAAGAACACAGGAAAGGTTCAGAGCAAAGCATATATATTTTTTCTTGAGCTAAGATGGATCACTCTTTAATGTGAAAGAACATTTTTTTTAAATGTCAAAACTCAAAAAAGCAAAAAACAAAGGTATTTTGACAGGCTCACAAGTGATAGTACTGTATTCAGCGAAGGCTTGAATTTGATAGCGGTGGTCTGGCTTGGAATCCCAGGTATAGAAATACATGCATGCAGTGTAAAATCCGGCTTAGTCTCCAGTGCTAATTGTAAGGACTTGATGTTGTGATGCTGTTGTGATGGACAGTTATCATTCATATTTTCACAGCAGTTGCTGCTGCATGCAACATTTAACAATTTACCGGCTGCAGAGAAGTGGATTCAAACAAAGCAACATGTGTTTGCATGCTCCTGAGACCAATCACATACAGGCGTGCACATTTGTGTACACTGGCACTCTTTCAAATCTCATAATACACAACTTCTGCGCTCCTCACAGTGCATGTTTCAGGTGCTACTGTGAACGTGTCAAGAGACTGATTGGCTGAAAGTGTGGCTTCCTGTTGGTCCCATTGGCAGTGTGAGCTCGCCCTGCTTGTGAGGTGACAGCTTTCATATTACGCCCGCTGCTGCATTACTCGACATGGCTTTAAGAGTTACTCCCGTCCCTTCATTCACCCCCTCCAATGCTCTGCCCACACATTATTCAGGCTTTGAGAGGCAAGAAACAGCCCCACTGCTGAGATTGCTTTTTAGAAAACGGTTTGGTTTTCATGCATGTGCAGGTATAGCCGCATCTAGACACAACATGCAAGCGCATGCAAATTAGG
Source organism: Parablennius parvicornis (assembly GCA_900302745.1). Taxonomy (NCBI): domain Eukaryota; kingdom Metazoa; phylum Chordata; class Actinopteri; order Blenniiformes; family Blenniidae; genus Parablennius; species Parablennius parvicornis. Next base: position 29,894 of record OMNM01043847.1, read on the forward strand.
TGCATACAGCTGAGTTTGCACCACCTCGTATACACTAGTGCATTAATGTGTGCATTTATGTACGTGGGGATTAACTGCATAGGTGCTTTTATACAGTCTCACACACACATGCAGATCTTTTCTTTTTAAGGTACTTTTCAGGAATGAACATTTCTATTTTTTTGTGAAACTCCGGTAAACATTGTGCCTAAAGTATTGGACTAAAGCTAAATGCATGTACAACGTGGAGGCAGCGCACATGCTGTTACAGCCCACGAGTGAACATGGAGAATCCGAGGTGCTTCTGATTACCATAGTTAATCAAAACTGAAAATCAGAGCAATGCAGGAATCAGAGATTTATAACACTATGGTCGCTGTATTTTTGTTAAACAAGTATTTAATCCTATTTCTTTATCCACAGAGGTGGGAAAGTGTTTTTAGTCTGTTACTGTACTTGAGTGAATTTTTGTTAAAAACTTTTACTTACTAAATCAGAACATAAATTGCTTTCTACTTTTTACATTCCTAACATTGCATTGCTGTTACTTTTATTGTTTTTGTATGATGATTTAGAGTCAAAGTGAAAAGAGCAAAGCATCTGTCAGCAACAGTCACAATACTGAAGCAACAGAATTTATCGAATTAAAGAATGATCTACTTACATTAAATCAATAGTTGTTGAATGCCAAGATGTCCTGTGTCGATTTAAAAAAAAATCTAATAATGTTTTCATTGAGTTTCAATAACGTTAAAAGGTTTTCTTTTTTTAATGGAGTAATCATAAAACATATCCTTTTTACTTTAATATAAGTAAAAACTCTGACCTCCTGCTGGGAGAAATTGCACATCTGTCTGATATTGTGAAAACCAGACTTGGTGCTGTTGTGACTGAAGATAATCCGCATAATTTCAACTGACATCATAAATAATAACAATGAGTTTCTTCATCCGTCAGCAATTTAATACGTTTTCAACTCTGTGCTGCTCAGCCCCAAGCCAATTTGTTCAACCGCTTTAAAGCCAGTTCCAAAAGGTCCAGTAGTTTTGAATTGAAACCTCCGTCCATTGTACTGTTGAATAATCACATCGAGGCAAATCACGTGTTTGTTGGGGATGCTGTGGAATGATAAACAATAAATCTTTTGTGAGTAATTAAGGGGTAAATCCTAGAGCGTTATAACTCTATGCATGTTTAAGCAGTGTGTGTAGAATATGCACCTCCCCCTTCCTGACTGACTAATTACAGCGTGGCGATCAGCACTCATTCTCGAAATAGCCATTCTGTCTCACAGTCTGGACAACCGACTGTAAGAAGTATAGTGTACTACAGACTGAGCAGTTTTTGCAATATTTTAAATATTTTACCTGTTAAACTGGATTTCATAAACCTGTGATGTGTAAGTGGCTGTTAGGATCCCTTGATAATCAGAATTTACTGACTTGTGTTAATTAGTTTTTCTTATGAATATCATGATATCATATACATTATGTATATAGAATGGGCCTGAATAGGAGAGTTTGCTGGTTCAAGCCCCACACTGGACATCACCACTGTGGGTCCTTGAGCTAGACGCTTAACCCCCATCAGCTTTTTCCGTTCATGATTTTGTAGTGGAGTTTTTCTTGTATTTTGAATTACGCTTCATCACATGTTCATTATGTTCAGTATTGGAAATAAGTGCTACCTGATTTGACTTGTACTGATATCATAAAAAAACAAACAAACCGAATTTCGTCTGAAATCATGTCTGTGGGAAACATCCCTCCTCTGGTTCATGCACAAATCAGTCATTGTTTATTAGTAATTTTATTTTCTGGGACATTTCATAACTTCTGTTAATAATACATTTGCATTCGCATTTATTCACAATTATTCAGCAGTTAAATTGTGCAAAACTCAACGCGCCACGGTTTGGGCATCTAATATCGATTTTCCCAGTTAAATTTTATTGATATGGATGAATAATGTGTCTTGCACTTCATTTCTAAGCAGATCAGTTTTGCAGTTCTTGTTTGAATTGAATCGATCAACGTCACCGCTGTTTTAATTACTCAGACCATTAAATATGGAGAGATAATTAGTCAACACACATGAGAATTATCTACAGATGGCTTTCTTTTCCTCTCAAGTGAGGACATTAGCATTGCAGCCTTTTCACCAATAGGAGATTTTATGGAAACATATCATTATAATCTCCTCTCATCATGTACGTCATACTAGAATTAATCTATAGGATATGATTGCTTTCCACTGATTCCAACTCATTTACGTCTTTTTATACATGACCCGGCCTGTAATAAGACCTTGCCCAGAATATCCTACTGCTTATGCCAAGTCAGCGAAGATGTTTAAGGGAAGTGAAAGAATCTGAGAATATAATAAACGCAACCAGCAATGGCTCTCAAGGGAAGGCTTTTTAATCTAAACTATTTTTTGGGCACAGCCCAGCATAAACCGGACAAATTGAAGGACTCTCAACTGAAAATGTTGATTGATAGTGTTGGATGTAGGCAGAAGAAAAGATGTGGAGTTTTCATGATTAAAAGATGAGGATGGTGTTTAAGTGGGTGAAGAAAGGAAAGTAAGACCACAGGGACAATGTCAGAGTGTGGAGAAGAGGAGCAGAGGGATACGCACACGTTTGACCACAATGTCACTCTATTTGTTTGAATAATTTAGTCAGTGGCATATTTTTAGTTTATGTTATTCAGATATTTCATCATCATTCATTTTCCAAAACTGCACACAATGTGCCTCAGTTTTGTGTAATAATTTCAGTGTGGTCACATCAATTGAATGCCCACTGTAGGTTTTCATCAGTCTCACAGATAAACTCCTCTGAAGACACCCGAAATTCAACCAAAGTCTTCTGTTTTCATCTGAAAACAATGTTGTTTCATTTCATTATGAGCTTTTAGTGTGATAAAGAGTCCAGGCCTTTATTTAGCTTCATTTAGCTTTAACTTATTTAGGTAAATATGATCATTGTGAGTAATAAACCAAATTACTTGTGATGGTGTTAACTTACAAAGACTTTTTGTCATAACGCAAAACACGCTGTTGTTTATCTCCGCTGGTTACGCCAGTGCTTTCTGCTGCATTTAGAGGTTGTACCTCAATACTTCTTGGCCAATTACACCATATTGTCTCGTGAAAAATAATCTTGTTAAAAATGCATACTCCAAGAATATTTTTTCTTGATTCAGCTGCTTTTGGGAGGCAGTGATAAGCAAATCACCAACAGCTCTGTGTTGGAGAG